>SNQJ01S0018365.1:31134-54303 GCA_010110895.2 Picea sitchensis | reverse complement strand
AGTCTCCTATATATACCAAGGAGACATTTTCATTTTGAATCATCTTGGACTTGAACATTTAAGTGGGGTAAAAGGAGGTTTCCCCCTCAAAGAGGCTTATTATCTGAAATTATCTCTTTTTCAAGGCGTTGAGTACTTTTTCTAAGGATTTTCTATGCTATATTGATATTTGGTTCTTAACAACCTCTCTCTCCGTGCCTTTGGATGGGAGATGATCTTGGTGGACGATAAGGCCCCACATCTACATTGTTAAGAGCACTTTATTAGTCATCAGATAAATAATACAATTTTTTTTTATATAACTAAAATATAAAAAAAATTACATAAACAAAAAATTTCCTTATTAACTATGTCCCCCCATTTGGATCCATCAGGAAGAGCTAGATCTGGATCCCCATGGAATCTACCCTGACATATGTATAGTATTCCACCATGAGTAGTTTATTCCTCATCCATTGGAAGAAAACATCGTCATATTTGATGATGGAAATACCACTGTGCCGAGACATAAGATCCACCCACCTCTTCATTCGTAGATCCTATGGAGCAGGTATACCCCAATCCACCTGCAGACATAGGATAGGAACCCTCTCTAGAGAGGACACCAAAATGGACCCATATCCAAATTTCTTAAACCGATCATTTTGTCATTTTGTAAGTTGTTTTTTCATTCTTTTCAGGACCCCCTCACACCAGTTGAAGACTCTCGGTTCCATGCACTCTATTGCATATTGAAAATGGATCTGCAAATCCATATGGGGAGTTTCACTCCCTATCATGTGAGTAATAGTGTAAAGTATGGTATGAAACAGTAAATCCCAGACATCTGTGATGGCTACCTTGCCACTGTGTTTCTCGGTACCTGGCACATAATGGTGGAGAACGTAGTAATCCATAGGTTCACCTCCACCCCTACTACCTATGAGTGACACTCTTGAACCACAGTGATACAATCCTATCATGAAATAGATATACTCTATATCTATTGTGAGTGTATGTATACCCACACAAAATGCATGTTCATTCACATCCCACATGCGAACCAAATATTCTAGCAGCCTCAACTGGGCTCTCATCCGTTGAATCCTGAAACATTTGAGTAACCCACATTTCCTTCGATCCATAACTGTCCCCAGGTCAAACCCGTTGAATCAATCCTCTTCTTCATTCTCTCGCTCATGACACTCGAGCATCTTGACCAAGGAAATCTTGCCAAGGAACAATAAAAGAAGATTAAAAACAAAAAATTCTTTCCTAGGGGTTTTTTCTAGTTGGGTTTATATTTTTAATTGTTTTGTTGTGGTCATCGCAAGGCTACACATTCATGCAAAGTGACATCATCGAACCCTTCCTACAGGGTCACCTACGACGATGCAAGATCGTTGTAGTTCACGATATAGAGCACTTTCGACGATCTCAATGAGTAGGTAGCCACAAAATATTGATCCACGACACAAATTTGACCAATAAAAACAAATTTTGAAACCATGCAAATATGAAGAAGAAGAAGAAGGTTACTTGTTCAACAGAGACAGTTCGCAAAATGATCCACCATGCGCTCCGTAATCGACAGTTGAAATTCTGGGAGAAAAAGGGCTTTGGAGTACTATTTGGGTAAATTTGCAAATGAAATGGTAAAATGGTGTTTTGAGCCTATTTATTGTTTTTTACCACTTTTTATTTGCAAAATCATATTATTTTTATATTTTATCCATGCCCTAAAGTCTTAACAACTTGGAAAAGTGTTGAGTTTTTCAGATTAAAAGGTCTAGAGATAAAACGTTGGAACAAGGGTCCACCCTTTTTAATTTTTTTCGCATATTTTTCTTATGTACAGATCCTTTTAGGGTTTTTCAGGGAAATCCAAGCAGAGTCTTAATTCTTTCTCACGCTCGTGAAACCATGAGAATTTAATCTAGTAGTCTTTTTCCATTTTTTTGAACTCACATTGGTAATACGAAAAATGAAAACGATGGAGTATCCTTTGAGCTCTTTTCTATCTCCCTAAACATGAAAAGATGGTCGAGCGACCTTGTTATTTTAACAGTTGTAAAAGTATTTGAAGAAAATATATGATGAGTAGTAGGTTATATATTTTTTTGTCTCGTCTGAATAACTTACGAAAAAGGACCTGATGGATTTCTCTTTAAGTGTTTTTCAGACTCTCTAAAATTGAAAAAACCCTGATTTTTCTTTCTTTGGACTCATTAAACAAACATCGAAAGACCCATATGGGATCGAACCACTCCTTCTTAGGGTTCATTAAACATACTCCTAAGGACTCGTATGAAGGATGTGATTACATATACAAGAATATGTTATCCTCCTCAATCTTGCGTAAAAATAAAGAGGTACTCGCCCGAAATGGTGGGGGAAAATTGGGAAAACATTTTGTCTCTATATTTGTGTTAGTGGTAGTAATAGTCGCTCTTGAACATGAAAACCCCCTTCATCATTGTATCCAATTTGGGAAATCCATTTGACTCTCTTTTTAACATCCACATTTTCATATCTTGGGTCCTCCTTGAGTCAATGCTTCCAACACAACTGGTGTGTCGTTCATATGTTCAAGAGAAGTCCAACCTAAAAATTCCTTATATCAAGTCGACCATCTGTAGTTATAAATTTTATACCATGTTGACCTTCTCTGAGTCAGATACGAATCACATCATACCCTGATCTACTTCAAATTTGTTACATATTTTGTGTCATTGATGGGGAATACATCAAGGCCCTCCTATGACGAGTCTTTTTCTGTCGACTTCAACTCATTATCTAGGAACAAGACATAGAAATCATCTAGTACCTTAGAGTTTTCATGCCTCAATGGAACGTTTCTCCTCTTTCAACACTGGGCTCAAATCATTGACCCTTGATCGGAATATTCCATCGAGTGTTCAATTTCAACTCATTTATTTGCATTCGTTGGATTGTGCTAGGGTGCCTTCGGAGCCATTGACATCAATGGTGATTTCCCTCGCACTTGTTAATGGTCTTCATTAATGACTAGTAATCAAGTGGTTTCTACCATGTTCAACTTCGACACCTGTAATCACATGGCGAGATTCGTACTTAGAGATGATGGAAATGAAGACACTGGATCTTATCATTTTGTTCTAGGTTGCGATGGGGTATTCATAAGTTTTTGATGACACATAGATCCACCGTGTATGTCTCTTGGATATGTCCGAATTTGAAATTTTGTTACAAAACAGATCCACAGTGTATTCCTCGTGGCTATGCTGAATCATGATGTCATGGATCAACAGTGTATTCCTGGTGGCTATGATGAATCATGATGACATGAATTCACGGTGTATGTTTAGTGGCCATGAATCACTTAACAATTATGATTAGTGTCACTTGTAGTCTGAGCATGGGAATTCCTACCTCAGAAAATGGTATGTTATTATGAATATGCTTGATTGTTTGCAGGTTCCCAATCAATGCGGTCCTTGTTTTCGACACACACATTCTACAAAGTATTTCAGTTGTCACAATTTCCAGCTTCATACTTTGGGGGGAATTCTTTTACACATTATTTTGGTCACCTTAGTGATCAACTGACAACATGTGTTCTTGTTCCCTAAAAATATTAAAAGAGACTTTCTCCATGAGAAAAGTCGTTTTCTTTCCTCTTCCCAAAACCATAACAAGGAAGGTTGTCACATCCTGATATATGCATGGGGAGCGACGATGGTTGATCTTCAAAATCTTCCCTAAAACTGGACTTCGACATCGTCGCATGTTGCTTGTGCATAGGGTGCGATGATGCTTAAAGCCAAGGAAAAGTCAAAATTCATGAATGTTCTAGAAGGGAATATTCTAGAAGGTGAGGTGGCCTCCTATCGGTTTGGATCTTACTCACTTCTTTGATTTAGTGTGATCATCCTAATCTCCTCACCCATCTCTCTTTCACCCTATATAAGGAGGGAGATCTCATGGAAAAGGATAAGGTTGAATAGGCTATGATTTGCATGGAGAGTTCTTCTACAAATTATGCTTGAGAGCTTTGCTTTAGTTCTTCAAGTCAGATTGTAGATCTTATTCATTCAAGGCATTGGAGCAAAGGTGTGTGTGTTGGAGAAAATATCCATTAAAAGGGGACCTTGCAACATCAAGGCATGGGCTGTATTCTTCACTTTCCATTTAATTTAATACAACAATACATTTCTTCTCTATAAAACCATCTCGACTTCTATTGTATAATTCATTGATCTTATACATAGACTTCATTAGAATATATATATCTTTATTTTCCCTCTTTGTTGGTTTGTGATTCTTAGACAAGTTAACTATTCTACAAACCCAAGGAAGGAGCTGGAAGGACGACACTAGGGAGGATCAAGCGTCGTTTAAAAGGTATATCACTTGTACCTCACTAAAATAGTTTACATGAAAATGAAGTTTAAGGCGAATTATGTATTCTTTTTTGTTTTGTTCTAGTTTCTTGTGGAAGTTAGGGAGATCTGCTTGTGTCCTCACTTACCGATTAGTTCGATAAAAACTAGGGTATCTCCATCTTAAATCATGAAAAAGGTAGATAAAAAAGATAAGTTGAGTGGATACAAATAGGGAATGTATATGGATGCAATATTTGAAATGGATACAACAATATTTTAGAAAATCGGGATACAATATGACTAGGATACGTCAAATAAATACATACTATATAAACAATATTAATAGTATTCTAATTTAAAGTCATCCTAGCTAGACGCCAAATTGACATATGAGACCCCCTTGTTTGTGGGACAAGGGACCCCCTCTGCACATCAATATGATTGCTTAGTCTACAGAGGTGTACATACCCTACCACCCTTTAGGGCTCTAATATTAAAGCCAAACTATATGGTTTTATTCTCAGATGACCTGCACACATCTCTCTTTTGTAAAGTGAACCCTTGTGATCACAATTTTCATATATTTTTCAACAATATTCAATAGTTTTTTCAATGCTTTCAATAGTATTTTGTAATGTTTTTACATAAACTATCTCTTTGGGGTGTCATCCACGTCAAGTGACCTTTACCCTCTACTCTAAACCTGCACTATCAACAACTTCCAAGTTGTTTGATATATTTTCAAGTGGTAAATGCCAAAGTTGCAGCTATGATGCAAACTCTGTAGCAACAAGCTTTAGAATGGGACGTGAAAAATACAACAATTGAATCCCACTTGGTTGACTGTGATTTGGTGATTGTTGAATTCAACAAAACCAATTGCAAGAGGATGAAAAACTAATAACCCATCTTGATGAAGATTGGTTAATTATCATAGAATTCAAACTTTTCGATGAAACACAACAATTACAAACCAGAATCCAGAAATTAGAACTAAACAAAGATAGATTTTACATTAGCATGAGTCTTATATAGAGTCCAAACATATCTCTAATGTGGCAGATCATGAATAAACATCTTCCAACCTGGAATGAAAACTCATGGCCCTACATCAAAATATTTTAAATCTTAAACTAAACGAGGAATTTCTATTCATATACTTTTGATCCTCTAAGAACAAGTTATCCCTTTTAGATGGATTTTGATCCTTTCGAGATAGGCCTTTACATCACCAAGGGATTTTTCCCAACCTTCCAGTTGAGATATATTTTTCCCATATGTTAACAGAAGTGAATGGTTGATTTTTTTTGCTGGATTTTGGATGAAGCTTCCCATATGCTTCTACACCTTTCCCAGTAATGAGTTGAAGATTTTGTTGGATTTTGGATGAAGCTTCCCATATGCTTCTACACCTTTCCCAGTAATGAGTTGAAGTTTTTGTTGGAGTTTGGATGAAACTCTAACTAGAAAAAAATAACGTCAGTGGCCACCTTTGATTTTCCACCTTATGTTACAGTTTATAAGGTTTAAGTTCTTGTGAATTATTTCCATTGACATCTCACATTATTGTCAATTAATCCACATAGTAATCAATTAACAAATTATTTCTTTGCTTGAAACATCTTGCTCCTTCCCATAGCTAGTTTTCATCGAAGTTGAAATTATTGCATTTCATTTTCCTATTTCATGATTTAAAGAGTCGATTCGAAATGCCATCAGTTTCATGACCACTCCATTGAGTAACAACAACCTAAAATCAAGCGCTAATTAAAATTTATCTAGCAACTTTTATAGGGCTCTTCAAACCCATCCTAGCTTACATGTAGAGATTTGGAATAGTATTGTGAGAATAAATTTCCAAAGATGCTAAACAAACATAAATCTTTGAGTTAGGGAGTGAAATCCAGTTGCTATATCACTAACTTTGGGAAGCCCTTCTAACACAAGGGTCAATCATGAGGTTGCATTGGGGTTGATAGAGTAATCAACCCTGCTTTGTTGGTCTTGGTGTCAAATGTTGATTTTCCTCCCTCTTCTTTGGTATAGTAGGTGGTACCATAGAGGTCATAATATTTTATACGTCCTACCCAAGGTGACAACACATGTAAGGTGGTGTTGTACCTGGGATCAACATTGGCTAGACTCACTTGGACTCCTTGGAGGTTTTCCCATTGCTCGGTGAGGTAAATTGCACCACAACATTAATTCATTAAATAGGTTTTCAACATAACTTTACCACCCACTGAAACTCATCCCCTTCGCGCATTGATCCTACGATGTTGGATTTCATCACCAACTAGTGCTTCTTTGTGAGAAGGATTGTTTGCATGCTTGACTCCTAGATTAATTAGCGTGTGTTGTTTTTTCTCCTTAGTTAGCCTTAGGATTGAGTCTGTTTCTAATGGCATCAGTTCTGGGGTCAATTGAAGTTCTATTCCGTAATTAACATACTATGACATTTATTTTTATTTTTTGAGAGATGAAAAACATAAAAAGCTAGGCCTAAAAATAACACTAAATTTCCTACCATGGTGATTATTAAGAGCCAATCTATCATCAACAATCAAATATAAAGTTGATCCTATCATAAACCAACTAATCCAACCCCAAAAGTAGAAATTTTATGAATTTCCCTAGTGGAGTCACTAGTACTATTGTAGGGATTTTTCACTATTACTAACTAGTGGATTCCCCGATGAGTGGGTTTATATCTCACCATAGATAACTGATAAAACACTAACTTTATTTCCTATACCTAATGATTATGATGTGAAATGAAATGTTGATGGGAAGAAGGACATATGTTATATTCATGGTTGAGGCTTGACCAAGTGAGCAATTTTGATCCAAAAGTCTTAATCATTGATTTCATTTGTAGATATGCACAGAATCAAACATGCACAACCTTCTGGTATACTCCAACCTTCGTATACGCAATGCACAAAATATTATTGAGATATTAGGAAGACCAGTGCATGAAGTTTGAAAAATAGTGTCAACATCTTTATCATTTTGTTGACAACTACACAAACAAGTTCTATACTCTCATGGATCATCTAAACATTAGAGAAGAATAATTGAATCTAGCTCTTAAGTACCAAAATGATTTGCACCAGTACAATGATTTAGATGTTAGATTCCTTGACTATTAACACACTTGGGGATGCACAAATATTCATGAGGAGGATTGAGTAGAAGCATAAAATAAACCAACTACAGTGCTTCTAGTGAGTACATCAACACCACCAATTATGATAGATAGTTAAAGAAGATGCAATCTCATTGTTTCTAAGATAAAACTACAAAAACAAAAAAGTAATTTGTTAATAAAAGAAACATAAGTACATTGGTATGTGGTGCAACACTCATAAGACTTCCAACCATGACCAATCGAAATGTTGATTCAGGTAGACTCTTTTAGCACAAATTTGTGATCCTTATTCAAAAGATCATGCTAAGGGAAAATATTTTTCCTTATTTTCACTTAAATCATCTAGATTTATTGTTATCCTAATGCACATAGACTAGGCTCCCTAATCATGCAAACTTTAATTAAGGATAGATAATTACAATATATTTCATAGTCAAATGTGTGTTCAACAAAACCCTCTTCATTTTAGCATTGGAAATTGGATTCAAAGGAATACGATCTCTTCAATCATTATTTGGCCCAAAATTAGCTACCCAACTCTATCCATAACCCTACAACATCAAATGGATCAATTTAGGGACATAACTATATGTCACCCACCAATGCACTTTCAATACATTATCTATCCCTGGAAGGAAGAATGGTGACAAGGGTTTTTTCACATATGGAGATATGTGATGTGATGATAGCACAATTATACATGTGGGAAATACATAGAATCTATAAATGTTTCCCTTGGTGCTTCGCCTTGAACACCAAAGACATTCATTTTCACATTCCCAAGGTAAAGAATAAGATAGATCTTTAGAAGGATGAAGTAATATATGATGTTGCACCTATGGAGATATGTTATGTCATGATAGAAAAACCATATCTATATGAAAGGCACTAAATCTATAAATCACACCTTCAAAGCACTCTCCTCGACATCAAAGAGATTTTTTTTTCACATTCTTGAAGTAAAGCATAATATGGATCTCTTTAATTTATGCAAAACAATGCAATAGTCGTACAAAAAAACTCATTTTGTTGATTATATAACAAATTGTCATCCACAATACTATTTTCCTCTTACAAGTTTCATCCATCATGCACCTTTTGCAACAAACATAGTCATAAATGTTTTTGAAGAAATACATAAATGTATTTTAAAAACCCTCTAGAATTCCACCCCATTGTCAATTAAAGCATCATATCAACCTATTTCCTAGAGAAGTATTAACCAATGAAACTTATATTACAAATAAGTGCTATATAATGATGAGATAACCAAAAAATATAGGGTCTCTTACAGAAGGGATACATTTGATTGAACACATCACCATATGCAAGCATGATCGTGCTAGTGTCAAAGAAATATGGTTGTTAGTGTGCATGCATTCACAATTGGAGCTATGTGATGTAATTCTATCACAACCATAGCTATGGGAAAGGAACTAAATCTATAAATCACACCTTCAAAGCATTGTCCTCGACATCAAAGATCATTATGTTTCACAATCTTGAAGTAAAGAATAAGATGGATCTCCTTAATTGATGCAAAAAAATATTGTAAATTGAATATTCATACATAAAAACTCATTTTGTTGATTATCTAACAAATCGTTGTCCATGGTACTATTTCCCTTTTACAAGTTTCATCCATCATGCACTTTGTGCCACAAAAATAGTCATAAATGTTTTTTGAAGAAATACGCAAATGTATTTTAAAAACCTTCTATAATTACACTCCATTGTCTATGAAAACATCATATCAACCTATTTCCTAGAGAAGTATTATCACTCCATACAAAGCATGCTAGATAATGATTAGATACCCAAAAAATATAGGGTATCTTACATAAGAGATAAATTTGATTGAACAGATCACCATGTGTGATAGTGATCATGCTAGTGTCAAAGAAAGATGGTTCTTAGTGTGCATGCATTCACAATTGCTCCTTCAACAAGATCACATTGAGGGAACAATACCCCATTCCTTGAATTGATGGTCTTGTAGACATAATGAAGGGATATAATAGTACACCATAATAAAATTGAAATCTAACTACCACCAAAGTCATGCCAACCATAGGGATGTTTGGAATATGATATTTGAAGCTAAGGATGATTCGTATGAGTGGTTGGTGATGCCCTTTGACTAAACCAATGCTCATGCATCATTCTGCAACCTTTCATAGTTAAATTTTTTATTCATATTAATCATGTGTTGGTTTTTAGTAGTACATGTAAAGAACATGATTACCAATTTGAACATTTTGCACAACCAAAATCTCTTTTCTAACCTAGAGAAATGTGACTTCACTAGCAAGCACATATGGTATTTCATCATCATTGTTGATGAAATCAAATTTCATGTATATATTGAGAAGGTATAGATCATCATGAAATGATCCACCATGACCAACCTAACCAAGTTACATAATTTATTGGGCTTAGTGAACTTCTACAAAAGGTTTGTGTTGGGATTATCCCATGTTGCACACCCTCTCCACTCTTTACTATGAGGGATTTCCACAAATATCATGTTCATAAGGGACACAATACAACATCAAAGATTTGAAGAATTCAAATGCAAACTGAACTCTTTGTTGTTCCTATAACTCCTTGATTTACATCATCCCTTTAAGACTCATACCTGAAATTATGCTCTCAATGTTATTTTCCTACAAAATGGGCATCTCCTTGCACACTACTTTAAAATTTTTAGTGATGCAATTAGAACTTACTCCATTTACATCAAATAAATGTTATGTAATCATCCAAGTTGTTTATAAATGGAAACATTACATTATTTTGAAGGATACTCTTAAACACTCCAACCATAAGTATTCATTGTGTGTAGACATAAGCAAATTTTGAAGCATGAACCAATTGAAGTGGATAACCTATCTACAACAATTTCACTTGGTGATAAACATAAGCATGGTGCATATAACTATGTCAATTTTTACTTATGTTGACCATTGTTTCACGCATTATTGACCATTCTAAACAATTATGAATATCAAACACACAATTTGTTTAAGCATTGCATAGTGGATCTAGTGTCAAACCATAATTATGTAGATATTATCCAAGGAGTATCATGAACAAATTTTCATTGTGTAACTTGTTTTTCCACCCTGTAATCCTTTTTCCCCCCACACATGAGTGTAACAATATTATTTGGTATGCACATTCCTCCAAGGCAGAGGATCATTTGTTTTTTACATAAGACATTGATTGTGTTACACAAGTATTTTTGTTGGTTTCACTATCCCATTGGAATGGAAAAATATATTAAGATATGTGTTTCTTGTGTGAGTTAAAAACTTACCAACATGAGGTAGGGGTTATACACACCTGTATCCATTCCTTTTCACCCATGGGAATCAATCTCCATGGATTTTTTGTGAGGTTCCCCTATCACATTCCACCACCATAATGCAATTTTTGGTCAATTGGTTCTCGAATATGGTGATCTTTGTGCCATGAATAGGACATTTTGAAACACTTATTCACATATATTTTGTTATATTTAAGTCATCCACATCTATTATAAATGAAAATGTTACCAAATTCATTTCTATAATTATGAATCTCTTTGGGATCTTCGTGACACAATTTTGGATACACCTAGAATATTCCATACTTAATTCAACAAAAGTTGTTAACCAAACTCTTATGCACTTTCTTCACATGTATAATCACAAACATCCATGCACATATGATGAAAAACCTTTCTTCGAGCCACTAATTTTTATAACTTCCTCAATATAATGTGACACAATGTGGCCCCTTTGAAATATGCTTTGGATTTCAACATATTGGCCAATGGTCATTTCCTATCTGACACCTCCAATGGTGGGAAACTTTGTGTCTAAAAAGAAAATATGTTAAAAAATAAACACACTTCATTGAGAAAATCCAAAATCCTCAGTGCAAGTAGATGAGATTCCATGAAAAGAATTTCCAAAGTTCAAGAAGTGACATGACAAGGATTGTGTCTTCAACAACTTCTTAGTTTGGGACAATGTGTCACTTCGTATTTAGAAATAAATATTCAAGGCCTCATATCTCAAGTGTATGTCAGTACAATACATACCATATATCATCACTAAGTAGTGTGGTTATAAGGCATTCAATCTCAAATTTCCACCCTACCTTGGGGTGCATCAAATCTTCAACGTTGAGCTCATATGGCCTTATAGTCCTCCAATACCTTAGTAAAGTATAACACAGTGAAATAATTAAATGGAGATAGATATGAAATTCAACTCACCAATGACTTATAATCAAGTCGTTAATAAGATGATGTGCCATGAATTCCACAAGTATAGGGCCTACACCCTGTAACTCCTTGATAATACACAATAAAAATGGTGGTTTAAATAGACCATTTTAAATCCTTCTGAGGATTGGATGAGTTGCAGGTCGACTTCCATTACCTCTAAACCTACTTAAGGTGTGTAATATAATGCCTATTTCAGTTTCTCACTAGTATGTATTGGACATATACCATGAGATAAAAATATTAATTTCTATGTGACCGATGAAAGGTCATTCCAAACCAAGCTAGTATAGATATTTCCAAGAATATGGTATTGATTATGTATTAAGTAAAGTCAAATGGGACAAGTATATCCTAGGATATATTATCTAGGAGGACACAAAGACCATGCGTCAAATCTCTATATTACCCTGCACTTTTTACTAGACTAAAACTTCAAGAAAAAGTTACCTAAAAAGTGGGTGTATGTAATGCCCCACATTTTGGCATTAGTTAGTTATAAATCTAATTTGTACTCATCTTGCTAATTCGTTTTCTTAGTATATGTTTGAAATCAATTAAAATAATGAATACATTTTATATGTGGACACATGAACCAATTTATGTGTTGAAAATATATGGTTTTAGCATTATATGTTCATGATGATGATAATTATGTGATTCCTTTCAAACATGTAAATCAAAATGTGAAATTTTGATACATGGATACTAGTTCAAGTTTTATGCTATGTATGTATATGGATGTAATGCATGGTGTAATAAATATATGTTGTTTATTTGAACATCAGTACATAAGATATGTTATCATTTAAACTAGTTAAATATTTGTGTGGTTGTGATCCATTAGTGAGCTAACCTATAGGTTGATGGTCTATGCAATAGATAAATGGATATAATTCCAAGATAATTTGAGTCATCAAGAATATAGTTGTATGATATAAGTTTCACTTATGATGTGATTTATGCTTCTAACACTATTATGATTTTTGGGTAAGTGTGGTTTTGATAAGATGCACAAATTTCCCATAAATATATTGTGCATGTGGTCTACTCACTAACCACACGTGCACATTCACATGTTTCACCATTGGAGCCAATGTGCATCAATATCTATGTGCTAGTTTCACTACTACAACTAGCACACACAAAGAAAACTATACTAGATTTGGTCCAAGAAATATGAAACCCTATTATATAGAATATGATGGTGGCCATACTCAAATATAATGCACTAAAGGACCAAAAATAAGTTTAACAAAATGCCTTAACTAACATACTATGAAATCTATTTTTATTTTTTTAAAGCTGCAAAAAATAATAAACTAGGCCAAAAAATAGCACTAAATTTGCTACCGTGGTGTTTACTAAGAGACAATCTATCACCAACAATCAAATATGAATTTGATCCTATAAAAAAAAACTAAGCCAACCCAAAAAGTATAAATTTAATGAATTTCCCCAATGGAGTCACCAATACAATTGTAGGGATTTTTCACTATTACTAACTAATGGATTCCCTGATGAGTGGGTTGATAGATCACCATAGATAACTGATAAAACACTAAGTTTTTTTCCTAGACCTAATGATTATGATGTGAAATGCAATTTCCATGGGAAAAAGGACATACCTTCTACTCATGGTTGAGGCTTGACCAAGTGAGCAATTTTGATCCAAAAGTCTTAATCCCTGATTTCATTTGTAGATATGCATAGAATCAAACATGCACAACCTTCTGGCCTACTCCAAGATATACACTTCAAGTAATTTCAAAACACTAGATCTAAACTACTTTTAAGTTAAGTAATTCACCACCAACTCATAGATCTTTACATAACAAACATGCATAATGGTAACACAAGGAATTGGGAGGAAAGAAAAGTGGATCTATATTAAAATAAGTGTGCATACAATAATAAAACCATACTTGAACTTGCTACAACACCATCACCTGGATCTAGAACCCTCCATACTTTTCCACAAGGACACAACTTCTCCTTAGTAAATGGATCTTGATCTATCACTATGGTTGCAAGATTGTAACGACCTCCTATCTACAATGCGTTCCCCAAAACGCCCAACAAACTATATTCTTCTTATGGCCAAAACGACGGTAAAATTTCCACATTCTAGAACAACTCACACAAACTTACAGAAACGAAAATTGTCGAATATACAAATGCCATAACAATTCCACAATTCAACATCAATAACATTAAAATTACCGAAGTAAAATGCATTATACTTCACCGGTTAAAATCATACCGTTGCCCTTTCGCCAACCGGGCGTCCCTCGGCGGCTTCCCCTGCGCTCAGGTAAACCGCTGCCAGACCAAAGAGAAATCGCCGGTGCCTCCGATGGCAGCTAGAGGTACTCTTCTTCCCCTCCAGCCCCAGGGCCTTAGGGGCCACTGAAGCACAGGAGATAAACTAAGCGTCTCATTTCGCCTCCAGCGGTGAATTACCACTCCACGTTCTGTTGAGATAAACCCAGCTCCTCTGACAACCCTGAGTCAAGCCACAGCTGGCAGCGCAACATTACGCTAACCGTTCCCCATTTTCTTCCTTCCTTTTCCCCTCCTTTTTTTTTTTTTTTTTTTTTTTTTTTTTTTTTTTTTTTTTTTTTTTAATTAATTAATTTTTAATGGCTAACCCTCTAAGCGGGCTCCATTTGTCCAAATTAATCACACATACCTCTGGGTTTCCTCCAAAATTAATTTCTTTTTAATTATTAAAGAGACTCGAGATTCTCTCACTCCCCAAAATCACTCCTTCGGTTCTCCTTAAGTTACTCCTTAATCACTCCTTAAATTTCCTTAAATTTCTCCTTAAATTACTCCTTAATCACTCCTTAAATTACTCCTTAATTTACTCCTTAATCATTCCTTAAATTACTCCTTAATTTCTCCTTAATCATTCCTTAATTTACTCCTTAATTTACTCCTTAATCATTCCTTAATTTACTCCTTAAGTTTCTCCTTAATTTGTTATTTAATTCACTCTCTTGTTATTTTATTTTTTATTTTTTAGCCAAGATAAATCGCAGATTTTTTAATCTTTTCATTTATAATTCTAAATTCCTAGCACTATGCTCCCCACTTTAATAGAAATTTATTTCTTCTTTTATCTTTTTACAAAAATGCATGGGTTCCATAAATTAATTCCCTCATTACTTTACCCCTTTATTTTTTAAAGAAGACTTTAATTAATACCTAAGAGGGTTTTAGTTTACACCCTAAGTTTATTTTTTGTAGGATCTATTCTTAGGTCTTGTCAAAATTCCAACTTTCGGAGATCTTTGGGTAGGTTTTTTGATCACGAGCAGTGACAATTTAATTCGAGTCATTTAAGGAGAATTTTTATTAAGTTAAGGTCTTAGGGTCATCAGGGTTGTCTCATCATCATCATCCATCAAATGCCCGCCGGGACCTGCGTGCTCAAAGGGTGCCACTCAACTCTTACCAATTCTTTAATGCTGACGTGCCCGCCGAGGGATGCACCCGTGCTCCAAGGGTGCCTTTCGGCTTGGCGGATTGGTAGAATCTATAACCCCGAGTCAACACTCAGGTGAATTGAACTGTGGGAGACTAAGGGCTTCTAGGAATAAGGCCCCACCTTATTGCGCACCTTAGAATCAGTGAAGCGTATGTGATGATCTGCCCTCCGCGGTGACATCGTGGATCCCCTCGAACTAGGTAATCGTTAACCTGAGTTTGAATCGTGGTATTTATGTGATCACGCCCCTCCGCGGCATCATGGGTCCTCGAACTGGAGTGTCGTTAACCCTACGATTCGAGGCCACGGTGAAGAAGTGCTAATAGAGGCTGTGGCGGGGACTCGCGACACACCTCTCCTCGATCTCTCACCGGGACTTCGTGTGGTGGCCTTTACTCCCATGTAGTGCGAGATTACATTATTTGTCGTCGGGCTGCATCATCAACCTCATGTGGGATCATGTCAACGTATCATGATCAATAGCATATCATCAAACCACACAATATCCCTGTAAATGAAAAAAACTCAAACAGCCCACTCCCTGACCCAATCGGGTCCAAGGGAGTTCCGTCTCTCTTACATGCTTCAAGGTATGAAACCCTGCACCCTCAATGAAAATGAGTCAATAGCACATGTATACAACAATAATAAAACATCACGTCATCAATCATGACGCATCATCATCAAGTTTAAGTGGTTCATCATCATAGAAATCCGGATCACTTGCGAGCAAGTGTCCTCAAGAATAAGTTTTGTAAGTGCGATAAGCAGGCGGGGATGTTACATACCCCTCTTGGTCGCTTAGTCCGGTTCGATTATGTCACCCGAAGCCAATGTACCACAATATGCGTGGGACCCGCGATTATCCTTAAGTCTATAAACAAAATGTAGATTGTTGGTATCATATCGTCCTCAGTCATGTAGAGTGTGGACTATAAGCGTCCCCTTTGGGCCTTGACTGATCTACCAGATTCAGCCATAACCCGTCGAGCGCCGATCTGAAATGCGGACTGGCTCAGCTGTGAGGGCTCCCTCGTCCGATACATGCAAAGGAACCATGTCAATCACATGTGTGGTATCACTAACATAATGTCTCAAGGATACATGAAAAACATCGGCGCTCGCCTCGAAAGAATCGGGCAAAGTGGTCGATGAGCCGGCCTCTTTCTCTCCATAATCTCAAAGGTCCCACAAACCTAGGAAGGTTTAGCTCCCACTGTCCAAACTTGATGAGCTCTTATGCGGTTAAACCAGTACGGAAGACTTCGACCATGAGCCACCGATATCTATGAATTAGGCCCTGGTGCTCGACATAACTCTGTCGATCCACGCGCCATTTATCAGCATATTGGTTTGCATCTGCTCTTCCATTTCTTGGATCGCCACGGTCCCACCCGGGATCTATCCTCAAGCCGATCCCAACTCAAGAGGCGTCCGAATACGATGCGTATAAAAAAACTCAAATGGCACCATCTTAATGGGGCGCTCGGTACTTGTTGTTATAGTGATCTCTACTAGGACAGAATTCCTCTAGCGTTTTTGTTGCTCCATCGCGTACATGCGCAACGTAATGTCTTCCAATGTTTGGTTTGTTCATTTCTCATCATCCAGATGGAGTCTGGGTGATATGTAGTACTAAAGTTTAGTTGAGCTCCCAAGGCCTCCACAGGCTTCGTCCAAAATCGTCCGGTAAACATCGATCTTCAATCGGATATAATCCTCTTAAGAACACCATGCAATATCACTATCTCACCGATAAAAAATCTAGCTATGTATATCACCTGATACACCGTACGTACAAGAATAAAATGGGAACTCTTCATCATAGTGTCAACTACCACAAAAATCAATTCGTGTCTCCTTTCCGTCAGAACGATCAACAATGATCATGGTAACTTTATTTCGATTCAGAATGGCATGGTTGAAAGTAAATCGCCCCGGGTTTCTGTGTTGGAAACTTTACCCGCTAACACTCGAGACATCTAGCCACAAAGTTGGCTATGTAGGCCTCCATTCCTTTCCGGAAAGAACAGGGTTTAAAGTCTTCCCTCATCTTTGTGACTCTGGGATAAGCCATGTAAGCGATCATTGAGCCTCATTCGGGATCAACATCCTCAACTTCGTCATTTTAGCGGTACATAAATCCGACCTCCTAAACCTCAATAAACCATGGCTATCAAAAGATCCCTCAAAATGTGGTACCATCATAGTGTTTTGGTCCATTTAAAATCAAACTTCAATGTGTACCGGTCATCGTCCGTTGTAAAGTGAGAATCTTCTCCGCGTAGATTCGTTGAAGAGGCAAAACCAAAAATGCATGGCCTCCCGGACTCAAGGCATACGCCACTCGGTTCACTATTCCCTTTATATCGTATAATCTCGAAATTAATTTCGCTAAAGCAATTTAGACCAATGCCGTTATTAGATGCGTTAAGGTTGCCTTGCATGAAAATGTGTTGTAATCCACAATGATTAGTCCTTACTTCAAATTTTAGAACCAACTAGGTAGTGTCTCCATACCTTTAAGGCATAGCGATGGCCAACAATTCCAAAGAAACACGATATGGTTGCAGCCCTCAAAGGTTTAAAGTCTGGCGCGCTCTTCTCCCCACAATACTCTGGTTCATTGAATCACCATTGATCTTGGCGATACTTTATTCCGTTCTTTCGGTTTAGATCTGCGCCTTTCAATTTACGAACTAGATATGCCTCTCCACATGATATGAATGTGGTCTCTTCGCAATTCTGGACTTTGAGGTTTTGAAATCTCAAATTTAGCGTTACCATTTTCGATCTTCGAAGGTTAATGATGCATTGCCACTGTCTCCCACGAACCTGTAACAAGTTTCCCCTATATTTCGGCCTTGAAATTACCAAATCTCAAATCCTCACGGCTGGCGGTTATCTTCCAGAGTGAAGGATTTTCTGACACGTATTCTTCCCAATCAACGATTATGCTTCTACTTCGAGACCTTGGCCTCCTCCAGCGGATCAGCGATCCTACAAACTCCTTTGATCAGCGACCGAGATCTTCTCTAGCGTCTTGAGCCCTTCCTCCTTTGCTTTCGCCCGAGGGTTAGAACTAGCATGTATACCGCGTAATGATTCATAACAGTTTCCGAGCTTTAGAATCTCAAATGTCAAACTTCGCCTCCCTCCAATGACTTCTACCCGGGGACTATAATCTGCTAATGCGTGTCCTCCTCAGATCGATGATTGAAGTTTACTTTAGGTCTTTACCCAAAAGAGCATGGATCGCTCCACGTCTCCCCTAAATGTCGTTAAACATGAATTGCTTTGAAACTTTACAGGTGCTCAAATCTTTCCACATCTCCTCTCTGGTCAGGCTGACTCAAATTCACTTAGTTTGGATAGCATTTCAGAACTAAATCATGTCTAACAAGTGCACCTCATGATGCATCTCAATTGTCCCAACTACACCCAATGTATCCATCCAAATCATCCTAGTGTCGTCCAATCCATTTGTCCAACTCAACTCAATTAACACAATCAATTTTTCCAACTCATCCCAAGTGCCCTCAATCCATCCAAGTTCACATGATTGCACCCCAACCATCAAAGTCCATCCAACTATGTCCAAACCTATCCAAGTTCATTCAACTACACCCAAGTGCATCAAATGGATGTGTGCTCAACATACAAAAACATCCAACAATTGTGATATACCAGATACTTGTGCCCTATAAGCACTTTGTCATTTATCCCAATCCCCAAATGTGGGTCACCCAACTCTACTGGTCCACATATAGTCCAAGCACCAAAGCCAATCAAGTTTTCTATGTCAATCTTGTCCATCATGCAAAATGCATGTTTGGGGCAAAGTTGCCCAACAATCTTATTTGTCTTTTCTCATCAAGTTCTCTTGGTGCATCTAACTAGTGCAAGGTACTAATGTTTGCAATGCACCCAAATCTATAAGTAAGAGTGCCCAATATATCCATGATCCACCCTGCAAACAAACCAAGCCACCCAAAACCAACTCTTCTAGCCATCAACCTTCCACCATGTACATCCTTGCCAATCAATGACCACCAAGGTGATCATGTAACAAACGTGCAAGCCAATCAATGACCACCAAGGTGATCATGTAACAAACGTGCAACTCAAGGCTAAGGCCTTACAATCTCCCTAACATAAATAGATTAAAACATAGACTAACTTTTTAATGATAAAATGGCATTCTATAATTAGTTTTATAAATAATTGTCAATAAAAGGTTATCCATGCTAAAAACACCTTACAAATGGGGGTATGGTACATGCAACACTATTCATATTCGACGATATATTACAATACGAAATTTAATAACAGTGTTTAGCTATTTAACAATATTTAACAATATTGCTATCAACACCATATTTAACCATTAAAAATGATGTCAACTTAACTGAGTAATATTATTTAACAAATGTCTCTAGAAACTAAAAGATGTTAAGTTTCTCTTTTATAAGACATAACTCTATTTGATGTAACTTAATTATTCAAAGTAAATTCATTAAATTATTTTGTATGGAAGAAATCTAGGTACATTTATAGCTATTTTAAGGACATGTATTGTGCCTAAGTTGACAGGACACTTGATCCATATCATAATTCCAAACACTAACCATGAGATGTGAACATTCCTACATATAAACCAAAATAGAATATTATAATAAAATATTAATGTAAAATATTAAATTAAAAAGATTACCAAGTATAGAGAGAGAACATCCATATTAGTTGGGGATCCTTAAGTTTCCCTAGATTGTAATTAATTGATTTAACCCTAGAATTGGAGTTAAGGTACTTCTATGTTGGTTTAGCTCCATCTCACTTAAAGGAAAACAATAACAAGATTGTACTTTTATGTCTACTAGGTTCAATTATAGAAATGAAATTTGAATAATATTTAATCTATTTCCATGCATCTGTCCAATAAATAACATTCGTCTTGGGAATGTAAACGTCTTCGTAATCAAGAAGATACTATAAAATGGATCAATAACCAACTATGCCGTCAGTGTTTCATTGATACTATGAAGGTTTCTGGTTGTATAATCCCGAATTAATTGTCTAAAAGAGATTGCGCATCTAGAGACTTGAATCTCTCATAGAACTATGTTAATCATTAATATATTTTAGTGATGCGTTCCTCAATAATTTCACGGGTTAATTTCTGGACAGTAAGTTCCATAACCTCACATTAAAATAACATCATATATCAGGGGCAATATATCATTGTATATTTAAAAAGGCATTTTTAAGAATATTCAAAAGGGCAAAAATAACGAGGTCAAAGAAACAGTAATTAAATAACAACTAATAATCTGGCAATATATAGAGAAGAGCTTCACATACAATCGTTGGTAAAAGTATATTCGAAGGTCTGTCCTAAGACGCGGAATCAATGGATTGTCATTTAACTTGGATTGTAAGGCTGAAGGTTGCGCTGGCAGGCTAATAGTAACATCATACTAATCACGTGTTCTGGGTTATATAATAATAGCAATCCATATCGCATTCAGAGATACCTTATCATTACGAAAATTATAAACCAAATTCTGAGCAAGGTCATAAACAAACTATGAAGGTTAAAACATGCGATCTGGTCGTATGGTAAAGACATCCCAATTCGTATTCAGCGATGCATTACTAAATTCGAACTATAAGTGATAATTCCAAGCAACCCTTAAAAGCAATTTAGCTTGCTGGGCAGAATCAAAGACAGGGACAGTGGGGTGACCGTTTAGTGGCATTGATCGGTTCGATGGACAGGGATATACGGCGCATACATCAACCACCAGTCTGATAAACATTTTCGTTTGAAAAATCAGGAAAATACAGTGTGATTTAATTGGGAAAATAAAAACAGCGCCCGATCAACCATCAGTTTGATAATTCTTTCGTTAAAAACCAAGAATATACAGCGCGATTAATTTGGGAAAATACTGCGCCATATCAACCCCAGTCACGTGCATGCACCCAAACTTCTAACTTCCAGATAGCTCACGAGAATAAAGGCATAAGAATAATAAAATAATTGTGTTGGGCGACACCTGTTAAACCCCAAAGGTTTAATCGTATAAGTTGTCTTATGATAACCGGGTCCACTGCGCTTCTGTTGATCCCAAGATGAGCCCACTGTCTGTCTTGTCTTTATCCCAAATTAATGAATCAGATCTTGTAGATCAAATTCACTGTTGCGCTGAGCTGGTCGGGTGATGTCTGCGTCTGTTAAGCCGCACTTGCTCGAGAGATTGGTGTGAGAGAGGCTCGTACCTTAGACCTCAGGGTTCCTCAACATTCGGTTAAAGAATTACGATTAGGTATTCGGGTGCTATCATGTTCGCTACCCGCTGTCCTTGCGCTAACATTTACCCCTTGTCTAAAGAAATAAGTCTAAAGACGCCGGGTATCTACCCTTTGTCCAGCGCTGACAACCGGAGCTATTCGTTCACAAGTCAATACAAAAATAGAGACCTGTCAGTATTTAAAACGACAGCACAAATACTAAAAACTACCAATGCCAAGGTGCCCGCGAAAGCAGACAGACACACTAACCAATTCCCCTTTTCTATTAACAGGTTGCCCAAACACGCAGGCCTAAATCGTTTTAATCTAATCTATGCCAGAATTCCCAAGAAGAGCATGCAGTCGAACCCCCTTAATCCCCCTTCTAAACTTTTCAATGCCCGAGGAGATTACCCTAAGGAAGTCGCGCTGTAACAATAAAATCGATGATTCCTGAGCTGTCATCGACTAGCGGCTATTCCACTGAGGACTCGAATTGAACCCAACCGTATCGAAAGAAAAATAAAAATAAAAAATAAATAAATAAAATAACTAAAGATCCATAGCACGGGTGACCACCAGTCCGTAAATTAAAGCTTCCTACCCATCCTTTAACTGTCAGCACTCAAGTTCAACCCACAGTATCGCCATAATTATAACCTTACCCGCCTGTGTGCACACTAACCGACATGCGGAGTCAACAAATCCTGCAGCAGGGGAGGGCACGCACCAGGCAAGGAGGGCGACGAAAACGCAGACCCACCCGCAAAAGAAACAACGCGCCACTGATTTCGTTGCCTAGACATAAGGAACGCATGAAATCAACTCAAATACACGCGCCTGTCTGCGCAATGCCCGCGAAAATTGACGCGCACCATGTTATAAAATAAGACACACACCGCAACCACAAGGGTTAAACGCCCAGGTCTTTGAAATGAAATCCTAAAATAGACCTAGGTAAAAAAAACAGTCCCGGTTGGCCACTGAGATTTAAACGCAGACCCCGAACTAAACAAAAAGTAAAGGGTCTCGGATTGGTATTCAGGGTTGTAAAAAAAAAACGCACAAGACAAAGGTGGCAACGCCAAAATCAATTGCAACGCCTAAAAGTGACAGAGGCATCACGCCTCACCTACAGTAGCAAAAATGCCCAGGGGCAGGGGAACAACAAGAAAACAGGCCAGTAAACGGATACCTAACAGTGTCAAGATGCCAAATAAACAATACGCAAGGGTAAATTTCAATCACAGTTATCAAACGCAGGGGTATTCTTCAATTCACAATTATCAAGTGTAGATCAACGCATTCAACTCAGATTAAAGCCCCGTCGTCTGCCTCCACGGCGTCCTCTAACCAAGATTACTGCGCACGCACATAATCTACTTAATCAACAACGGTATAATAAAACCCACTCGGTCAACGAAAGCCGTAGCGAACCCCAAGTCGCGGGTCGAACCGGCTCTGATACCATATGTAACGACCTCCTATCTACAATGCGTTCCCCAAAACGCCCAACAAACTATATTCTTCTTATGGCCAAAACGACGGTAAAATTTCCACATTCTAGAACAACTCACACAAACTTACAGAAACGAAAATTGTCGAATATACAAAT
>SNQJ01S0018365.1:19454-31124 GCA_010110895.2 Picea sitchensis | reverse complement strand
AACTCTCCATCCTTTCCCCTTCCTTCCACCCAAGAATATATGAGAGATAATAAAACTTTACATTAAATTATCACCATCAACCAACCATCACATAGAACCTGCTAATGGTTCATGAGAATTCTTCAACTTCTGCAATTCTTCAATTCTTGGAATACTCTTACCCTGTAGATAATATTACTCAATGTATTTTCTGAAACTTCTCCAAGTTTCACTCCTTGAATCCTCCCCAAAAGGAAGTTATAGAAAGAATGGTGGACATTATTCAATTTTGGTTTATTCAGGAGACCAAACTTGTACAGAAATCCCCACACTCAATATTTAACATCAGATTCTAAAACACGTACACATGAAACTACAGTCTGTAATATTTCCAATGAAATTTGTCCCATGTCATTTGGATTCTCTATGAAGAATTTATGATTTTTTTACCTGGAACACCTATTTATTGACTAGCTTCAAGACTAGTTAAAAACCCTATCTTCCACAAAGTGTATCTCCATAATTATAGCAAATCAAGAGATGAAAATTTTACCACAGGTACCTTGACATGTATTATAAATACCATAGCAATTTCACCATATAAATTGTTCTAGAAAACAAGTTATAGAGAAAATGGTAAGATGACCTGAAAATAACATACCTTAGAACACATCACCAAGAGACTTCATCCTCCCTTGAAATCTTACCTTCTTTACTTCTGATTTCCTCTGAAATTCGAATTTTATTTCAAATGAATGTATAATGATATTTATTTATACCATTTATGTCACTTCCTTTTAACATTATGTCCGACCTGACACTTTCTTATTTTGTAATTATTTTCTTTAATTATCTTCAGGGCCTACATGTACTTCCTTCTTCAATTCACTTTGTCATCTTCCAAAATTCATTTCTCCTCAACCATGAGGATCCACGTGATGTTCCACATACTACAGGAAACAACATGATGTATACTATCCATCCATGGGTGTTGTATCTTCATGTGAATTTTCCTTCATGTCCAAATACCTTCATCAATCTTGCGGTCCAAAACCAGTGACTAGGGTTGACATCAATGACAACAACCAATCTTCCAACAATAGGTGACATAGAGGTGCAACTCAGGTATAAGCATCTGATAAAAAAATGGGTACCTAAGGAACTGCCTCCTTTAGACACTGATTTCAGTGTCAACAATTGGACATATTGCATTGCACCACCCTCCCTGCATGGTTTGGGGATATTTTCCATGGATTGAATAATTATAAAATACAATACAGTAATTGAATTGATGGACTGTGTCGGGTTGTGTTACTATAACGATTGGATGTAGATGGTCCGATACATGCAAAGTATGTAGATATATGCACTCTCTGCAAATTTTATGCATCTAATAAACAATGATAAAAATAAGGGAGAGACTATCTATATTGATGGAAGGCCTAAATCTTTCGGAAATATCGCAGGTTTTATAAACAACACACAACTTGGGACAATATTAAATTTGAACGTTTTTGCGATGAAGTTTCATTGGAATAGGGTCATTGTTGTGACCAATATGAATTTTTTTTCGTCGAAATCAATTCGTCAGTCTAGAGACCACACATGGATCTTCACTGGTCTACCGATCGGGAAAAGAAGCCTATTCACAATAATGAAAAGTTACCATTTGTCGGTCCATTGACCAAGATTAGTCGGTCTAGCGACCAACTTTAGTCACAAGCCTTGCTAGCATCTCTAAGGAAAACATAGCCTTGGTCACTCTAGCGACCATAATTAGTCAGTCTAGCGACGAATGTTAGTCGGTCTAATGACTAATATTATTCACAAGAGCGACCAAGACAACCATGGCAAGATTAGTCAATAAACCACGGTTAGTCGCTAGAACGACCAACCCTGAAGCTAAAAAGGTAAAATGAAGGACGAACAGGTAGCTGCTAGAGTGACGAAGTTACATACTTTGCAACCAAATGGCTATACAAGAGATGAACCTGTTCTTCTCTAGAGAGAGGAATGTTGGGGTTTTAAAAAAAATAAATATGCCATTCACACAGGAATAAGCCCAGACTAGAAAGCTACAAAATCATACTTTCATTATGTACTGGGGAGTTGGCACTGGAGTCAACCCCCTAATGGTCAATATCGGTGATCCAATTTACCTTTTCATTTCTAGATGTAAGCACCATTGTGATGAGTCTCAATCCATTGTAGGGGATTTAATATCAAGCCTCAAATTGTGGAAGGTGAATCTAGAGCATTGGGTGGAGGAGCTTTCATAGCAGTAGACCTCCCTTACAAAGTAGTTTGGCACTATGAAATCGAAGGAATTCCTGTTATATGTGGAAAATCAATGCCTAAAAGAAAAATCCAGGGAACAAGAAGCTGAAATTTAGAAGCTACAACGACATGTAAAGAAGATGGAGCATGAGCAGTCACCCGGGTTGGCATTCTATAGGCACAAGTACATTTAGAAGTCTTCAATGGGTTCGCTCCCAATAACAAATATGTCACTCAATGAGGACCAAAAAATGGAGCACCCACATTGTGAATAGGCTTAGAGGTCAAATACCACCCATCTACCAACTACTGGAAGCATTGAAACTAGAGTGCAAGGCCATGGAAATTTTCATGTTTTTCTATAAATGATTTGTAGGGTAAAATTGTTTTGTTAGTAGGCCTTGATAGTCCTTCTATTGAAGGTTAGTATCATTAACTTCATCCTTGCAGTGACGATGACTTGTATCATAGGAATAATAATAGATGGCATATCTCTCTTGACTATGGAATTTGGGAAAGGATAAAGACATAATAAATGAGAACCAATTCTCTTTTGAATGCCAATGAAACTTGTAGTGGAGAAATGCAAAGGCCCTTTTCAAAGAAAGCATGAATATCAAAATATAGTGATAATTACCAGTTCTTGGAGGACCAACTGCCATATGGAAAATTACAATCAAGTATTGAACTATTGTGAATGATCTACATTCTATGATATGCTAAAATTTTGCAACATGAGATTTCCAAATAAAATCAAGAATCGTGGTTCCCATAACTTGAAAACCAAATATGATCACACCAGTGAAATCAATTTCATAAATCCACATAATTAAAATATGTTCAAATCACACGTAATACTAAAATAATGATAGTTTTCAAAGTCCAGAGTCTAGTATGGATACCAAAAGAAGGTAGAGAGAGAACTGCAAGAGTGTCAGTAGTAGAGGACATAAATGAAGTGTTGACACAAAGGGTGGATATCTTATATATTTAACAAAAGGAAACTAGGTCTTCTATTTTAACATAATGGAGAAGGGACCACTAGTGTTAAACATGACACACCCACCACTCAGAAAAACAAAATGGAATACTTTTCACACTCAAATATTTCAATTGTAGATATCCAATTCATGGATGCAAAAATGAATCATCCTCAAAATATAATTGTATTTATACTTACCCTAAAATTACAAAAAACGTGGATAACATAGGTGATGACACCAAAGGTAGATATAGACAGTGAAATAATAAGCAAACAATATCACCTTGGAGATAATTGGTTAAAAAACGAACACATTCATCAGATGGACAAGGGGTTCTAGTATTAAAAAGGGCATTCCTTCCACTCACAGGGCATGTGGAATGGAATGGGAACCTTGATACTGGATTGTTTTAAATATCCTATTCATAGTCTGGACAAAGACAATACACACCTCATTATTGAACTCAATTGAATTATAAGAAGTTCTTCCCATTGCTACAATTAATCACCACACAACACATAAATCTAAATTATGGCATCAACTAGGACTCAAATCCAAATTTAAGAAAAATATCATTTCCTTATTTATGATAAATGATTATAAGTTGCACTTAACTATAGGGAACATAATTACAATTGTGTTCTTGTCATAGGTTCAATTATATCATTAGCTCAAGGAAATATTTAATAAACAAGTGACCAAAATAACAAACCCACACATACATGGTGACAACAACAATTGCAAGGTATACTTATATGGAACTTAGTATCTAAATCTAGTTAGAAGGAACATGATCCAAGTTATTGGCTTTAGTCAGTTAATTCCCTAGATGAAAAATACAGAGTAAATTTGGAGACAACCAAACACAGTTACAATGATATGTTGTTCTAGACATTGCAATAAATCAAATGATATATTAATCACCCCAAAAATTCCAAGAATGGGGGACTGTGTCAGAGTGAATCTATATCGAACATTAAAATGGTGGGACTGTCTTTGTAATAGTTATGTCAGTCCTAAATTGGGTGCCAAGTTAGTAGCTTTAGTAGCTTTAGGGAGCTATAGAGATTAGGTCTAGATGGCTTGCATTAGGCCACTAAGATTCTAGTATTTCTAGGCTTAGGATGTAGGTTATGTTTAGGGTAGGCTGATGTATGTAGGGGTAGCCTAGGTTAGGTTAGGAGGTTTGAACCTCCTATGAGGACCAAGAAGGATATGAAGAGGATGATGAACCTCAGGGTCACCACATTTAGTGTGTACTACATTGATTTAGGCTAGAAATAGTGTTGGCTAGAGAGACATACCTTGGGGATTGTTCCCACCTCCATGCATCCTTAACACTTGTGGAGTCAGCATAACTTTGTCTTCTTAAATTCAAATTTCCTAAAAAAAATCATTGATCTCCACATTCATTATGAAATATCATGATAGTCATAAATCAACCAAAATTCACCTTAAATCAGTCCTTAACAAGATCCATGCATTTTAGTGATGGGGTGACTCCAATGTTGCTCCTCACCATCCTACAATTCATCACATGACTTAATTCTATTTCAAAATAGTACTTAAAGATGTAACAACCTCTACAAATTAATGACTAAAGACGAATACCTGAATGAGCTTCTCTTCGTTTCAAGAATAAATTATTCTCTACTAAACAAGACCAACCATGTGAAGGTGGAATCTCTTTTGGCCCCTCCCCCCCTCTCACATCACTCTCATTTCCCCATACCCAATCTATCTAGATTTTACAACTATAATTAGAAATGACAGTAACATTAAATGTAAGCAAAAAACATTCATCGCCATGTGCTAAAACAAAAAACATGAAAGCAAATAACATTCATGACATGTAGGAAAACAAAATACATTTCATTGGACCAGAAATATATTGGATTTATATTAACAATAAAATGTCTAATCATTTTTTATTCTTCTTCTTCTTCTTCTTCTTCTTGGTCTCCATGAAAGCACAAATTAAGTCATCATCATAATTTAACTGATCTGCCAGATTTATTGGGCCTTCTTGAAGTGTTGCATCATCAGTACTCAACACCTCATGCGATGATGAACTTCTAGTATTTCGACGTGGAGGTTGAGGATGCGCATGGGCATCCACTGTTGTAATAAAAAAAAAATTCAAGTGATATTGTTATTCACTGTTCCTAGTGAAATTTAATTAATACAGATTTAATTACAATGTTTTACACCTGGATTAGTCGGTGCAATGGAAACAATAGTTGGAGGCCGCATTATTGTTTTTGCACTTGTTGATCTCCACTCTTGATCGTCATCTACACGCTATGTCATATGAAACAATATAATTATTTAGTACATAATATACCCTAAATATTAATACTCATTGAAAAATGGAAAAACATTAAAAATGTGCGCATACCACTATGTAATGGTCCTTCGACAACATCACTTGAATCAATATGGGGGTCAGGATGTGGTTCATCGGGTACATCAAGAGAATTGGTAGCATTGTTACTCTCCTGCGAATGTGGAAAATACACACATTATTTTACATTTTAAATGAATAAAAAATATATTTTACATTACAAGTAATCAATGAGTAAAAACTAATCGACAAGATTTTAATTTCATTTTATTTACCATGTCCTCCAGAGAGACACATGGTGATTTCCCCAAGCTTCTTCGTCGTGCCACCACGCCATAAAAACCCTACATGAACCTGACCTTTAGATCTTCTTCTGTGGCTTCGTCGTTGAAACAATCCTCCTGCATTGAGCAATATCAAAATCATTAGTCACTAGTTGCAATGAATTACATATTTTGTGAAGATGATAAAAAAAAAGTAAAATGTTTAGGCACTTACAACCCGTGCCTTCAATCTCCCGTAACCACCTTGGCCCAGTTTATGTTGGCCATGTTTGTCTTGTCTTGCCTTTGTTGCCTTGGAAGTGTCTTGGAGTCTACACAATATTTTGAAATATGTTAGATATTGATTGTTTTCCTCATAAAGTAAACAAAAGACCATCATAGTAAATTGAGAAAACCTCTTACCTTCCAGGGCCAGGTGGTTTCTTCCCTTGTGCTTTCATCGCTAATTCTCTTTCATCGAGAATAATTTCTTTCCACTCCCTCTCGGGGACAACCAAAGGGCGTTCTCACTTGGGGTCCTGTACTAATTTATTCCTATATGCCTCTCTAACATGTTTCAAATGCTTTCCTATCCTTTTTAGGACTTTCGACTTATTGAGCAAGTCACCAAACTCGCCAACCAGTCTCGAGATAAGAAGGATTTTCAGTTTGTAATTTTGTCGATTCCATTGTAGTCGAATGGTCGGCCCAAAAAATTATAATGCATAGTCATGCAAACTATTGTAGAACACATTATTTCCTGTAAAACATCGTCATCATTAGTAATTTAAATCTCAATGATATGTGATTGTTTAAACAATTATATAACAAGAATCTCAATAAAGACATATATTAAATACCCGATAGTTGTACTACTTTTAGAGGAACCATGTCCTGGTCGACCAAAAATGATATCACGGTTGTTCCTCTTCTTTGGATACATGTAGCACTAGGGTAACAATCAACGAAAGAGTGATCAGTTCCATGATCATGTACACCACCTGCACGATCTGGCGTGTGTTGTGGGGGCATGGCATCACCCCTATAATGTATAGAATCGGTCCCAGGCGGCAAACTTGGGGTGGAAAATAGCCTTGTGGCTACATGGCCATAGGGTTTTTCTATTGCAGTCCTGTTGCTGCTACCAGGACCTTCCCCTTCCCCTCTCATCTATCTCACAAAATTATACAATGAGAAATATGTGTTAATTTCATATATCAAATTACAAAATTTAAAACCAAAAATTGATGTTGTTAGATGACACGACTTACCCCATAATTTGCTATCTTAACATGTAATTCAACTATCCTTAGGAAATCATCATCTATTTCCGACATTTCTGGAATTCCCTATTGGCCTTTCTTAGGGACAATTCTATTGTCTACAAGGCGTCTCTTGAATCAAATATCTCTTCATCAGTTATATATTCATCGTTTTCGGTTGATGTGGTACTAGGAACAGGGCCTTTTCCCTGATCAACGCCTTTTCCATGCTCAGGGCCTTTGCCCCGATCACCACTCTGACAGAATTTCAAGAATAATGTTAGTACATGCAAGAAATATTGAAAAAACAATATATGAAATAATGGAATATTGGCAAATATTATCAAATGAAACATTCACACATACAAATTAACGAATATTTGGAAATGAAACATCAAGCGAAAATTAGCAAATGGAACATTCAGAAATAAAATGAAATTTCATCAAAAATGAAACATTCATAAATTAAGTAATCCATTTTTAAGTTTGGGTATAATGGGTTTTGTACCGTCGCAAAAGAAGACGTTCCTGGGTCAACTCGATTCAGATTGTAATCGACCAAAAACTCTTCGCCTGTCGTTATTGTTTTCACTGCACATACAAATATCCTATTACCTTCATGCTCCTCAAAAATTCAATTAGGTTCCTTTCTTGTCGTCCCATGCCTTGTGCTGTTTATAAGACCTGCAATATTCCCCGATGTCTTTGGCCTTCCATCAATATACATAGGGTTTATGGTTTCCATAATGATATGATGATGGAAGATAGTGGTTGTGTGAGTGAAATTTGAGTCCATAAACCCTCTCATATCATTAAGGCATGTAAATAGTCTTTCCAGGTCAAATTGCAATGCATACAGATACAGTTTGAAAAAAATTTAACGTTGGCCCCATTCACATGTCACTGTTGCCCAACTCTAGTATTTTTATGGTGTTGATTAAGAAATCAACGAAAAAGAGGGATTTTTCATCAAAACTATGACACACATACAATGTATATACATTAATGTAGAACCTGAAAGAAAAATGAAGAAAGATTGACAAAAACTTAAAACTTGCGTCAACCAAATTGTGTACCTTGAAAGAAAATTAGGGTTTATGGTTTACATGATGAATTGATGATGGAAGAAAGTGGGTGTGTCATCAAATTTGAACTCAAAAACCCTCCCATATCGTTAAGGAATACGAATAGTCTATCCATGACAAATTTTAGTGAATACAGAAACTGTTTGAAAACATTTCAACATTGGCCCCATTCACAGTTCACTGTTGTCGGTGTCTAGTCCTAGTACATTTTTTTTTCCTTGTTCCTTATTCTATGTTCCTCGTTCCTCATTCCTTGTTTTATTTGAGGGTTTTTCACAAAAGTGCATCATCAACAACTTCTACAACCTTTTTATTACATATAAATAATAATATGTAATTCATCTGTCATTATTTACCTCATGTATTTTCCAAGGTCATATATAACTTGTTTTACGTTGTTGTCAAAGCTGTCGGGCAAAGATAGAGGTAGGACATACTGTAACAAAACAATGGCACATTAATAAATTTATGATTTCATATTAACAATATATTTACAAAATTTAAAGATATGACATTGATTCTTACCAATACATAACAAATATACGAAAGAAATTACCTTCATGAAGGTATGCCAGTCTGAGTTTTTAACTCGCCAAATTCACCTTTCTTTGTTAATATATTCTTGATATTTGAAGAAAATCTTGTTGGAAATCTATTTTTTTTTAATGATCTCTTTTACAACATTTCTTTCATCTTCTTTAAATAACCATGGGAGGCTATTTCAATCAACTCCATTAGTCCTATTTAAATCAATAATATTCATCATTGCATGATTGGATTCTTGAATGTCACTACAAATTTTAGAAATTTTTTCTTTGTCACGCCTTCCATCTAAGATTCTCCACAATATTTTTGTTATGTTCTTCCTGATATGCATTGTGTCGAACAAATGAGTTATTTCTATTTGATCATAGAAGGGAAACCTACTAAATTGTTTGGGGAAACTTTTCATTCCTCCTAGAAGCAGATCAATGCCTTGAAGACCAACTATATGTTACATAAATGAAATTAACACAACAATTGTTAGATTATACACAGTACACATGAGAATTCAACACAATTAAAAAATGTAATATATTGCATACGATGATGAAGATTGACTTACATTGACAATTTGATCTGTTATATTCCAACTTCCATAGGTGTGGTCTCATTCTTTGTGGTGTTATCCCACTCTCCTCTTTCCCATTGAAAACATGTTTATCGTTATTTCGATACCTTTGGTTCTTAGGGAGAAAGTGCATATATTCATCAAACACCTCCTTCCCTAAACTTCTTGAACGATGAGATCTCATCCTAGGACCACAAACTGGACATGCAAATTTACCCTTTGTTTGAAGACCTAGAAGATACGAATCAATGGCAGCATTAGTTATATAATAGGCAATTATTTAATAAACAAACATTATAATATCATCAACATCTAAATTATTTGAGTGCAATAGTGTGTTACATACCACAAAAATGTTGTAATATTGGTTGTTGTCATTGATGTCAACCCTATTCATTGGTTTTGGACTGCAAGATTGATGAAGGTATTTGGACATGAAGGACAATGCACATGCATATACAACACCCATGGATGGATAGTATACATCATGTTGTTTCCAGTGGTATGTGGCATATCACGTGGATCCTCATGGTTGAGGAGAAATGAATTTTTGAAGATAACAAAGTGAATTGAAGAAGGAAGTACATGTAGGCCCTGAAGATAATTAAAGAAAATAATTACAAAATAAGAAAGTGTTAGGTTGGCCCTAATGTTAAAAGGAAGTTACATAAATGGTATAAATACACATCATTATACATTCATATGATACAAGTCAAATTTCAAAGGAAATCAGAAGTAAAGAAGGCTGGATTTCAAAGGAGGATGAAGTATTTTGGTGATGTGTTCTAAGGTATGTTATTTTCAGGTCATCTTACAATTTTTTCTATAACTTGTTTTCTAGAACGCTTCATATGGTGAAATGGATATGGTATTGAGAAGACATATCAAGGTACATGTGGTAAAAATTTCATCTCTTGATTCGCTATAATTTTGGAGATACACTCTGTGGAAGATAAGGTTTGTGACCAGTCCTAAAGCTAGTCAATAAACATGTGTTCTGGGTAAAATAGTAATAACTTATTCATCGAGAATCCAAATGACCTGGGAAAAATTTCATTGGAAATAGTATGGACTTTAGTTTCTTGTGTGTGAGTTTCAGAATCTGATGTTAAATATTGAGCATGGGGCATTCTGTACAAGTTCGGTCTTTTGAATAAACCAGAATTGAACAAGGTCTACTATTCTCTCTATAACTTATTTTTGGGGAGGATTCAAGGAGTGAAACTTGGAGGAGTTTTAGAGAATACATTGAGTAATATTATATATAGGATCAGAGTACTCCAAGAATTGAATAATTGTAGAAATTGAAGAAGTTTTAGGAAGCATTATCAGGTTCTATATGATGATTGGTTGATGGTGATGATTTAATGTAAAGTTTTATTATCTCTTGTATATTCTCGGGTGGAAGGAAGGAGCAAGTATGGAGAGTTAAACTCTCTCTTGATATTGGAGGATTGTATCTTCCTCTCGGAGGTTTATCCCTCTCTTTACATTTGGAAGCTGTAGCTACCTTTGGAGGTCATTACTTCCCTTGAACAATAACTATTGATTATTTCTCATATATTGTGCATGGTGTATTGTGGTGTATTGGTGTAACTCTTATACTATTTTTCATTGATCATTGGATATAATTGAATGGTTTAAGTATAAGTTGAAAATGGTTTTAAATTGTACTTGATACTGATTCACCCCCCTCTTAGTATCAACAATTGATATCAAAGCGGGCTACCTTCAGTACTCTTTAACCACTGGAAGGAAGATCCTATGCAAAAATGGAAGGCAACATTCCATATGGGATTCCACCATTTGATGGAAGCAATTTTGAATACTAGAAAATAGAATGGAAACTTACTTGAAATCTCCTGGGGAAGATGTTTAGTTCTCAGTTTCTTCAAGATACAATGCTTTGAAGAAACTAAAGACTGCAGCTCAGAAGGAAGCAAAAAGGAAGAACAAACTGGCAATAGATACCATCTTGGATGGATTGACAGATTCAGTGAAATCCAAGGTGGGATCATTTGCATCAGCAAAAGATCTTTGAGACAAGCTACAAGACCTTTATGTAAGGGAAGAAGCAGAAGAAGAAGAAGAAGAAGAAGAAGAAGAAGAAGTTGAAGCAAATTACAACATCTCAGATTTCAAAGAAGAAAATAGAGGTCAGTTCTTTTTCTTTAATTGTGAAGGAGTAGGTCATGTTTAATTTGAATGTCCTCATCCAAGGATTGAAAGAAATGACATTGAAGAAGAAAATTCCAATGAAGAAGAATAAAATCATGAAGAAAAAATTATTCAACAAGAAGATGAGAATCTTAAAAAATTGAAGCATGTTGAGATTGAAAATAGCAACCTCAAAGACATGCAAAGAA
>SNQJ01S0018364.1:57965-114139 GCA_010110895.2 Picea sitchensis | reverse complement strand
AGATTTCATGCCCTAGAGATTCCACTTCTTCCTTTCATCATAGGATCACGGATCTGGATGGACAACCGGGGATACTTTAAGGCTTCTCTTCGAAGAAGACTTCTTTTGAGATTGAACTGAACACATACTATCTTTCATGGTTCCTACCATGGATATATACTTCATCATCTTCAATGGATCATAGGATTAGCTCCCTCCTAATCCTTGCTTCATGTAAGAGTTCATATAATCAGCTCCCTCCATCTAACATAATCCACACTTCCATCTACATCCTTATTGTCTTTTGCAATATATAAATAGCTCTCTTGTCTAACAGAGTCCATGTTTTCGTTTTGTTGTCTTATACAAAATGTCATAAGTCTTTTTCCAATTTCCTCTCAATTGTTGACTTCTTTCTGTATTTGCTTCTTCTAAGTATCTTCATGATTGATTCGGCTTATCTTGCAATAGCTTCCACATGATTTGTATTTCATCCTTTCATGTGTATTATATAATGATATCCATTCTCATCTTGTTGTTATTCCATAGGTATAGTTCTTCTTGGAACACATTATCTTCCAAGAGATAGATATGTACAGAGACGATGCAAACAAGATATGTACAAGAAATAAGAAGAGTATTGTTACCTTTAGGAGAAGAAGTCTCTTTCATCCTGCTTAGTCTTCTTTGTAGGTTCCTTTTTCTTTGGCAATTGATTCTTAGTGTTTCTCCTTCCTTTTCCTTAGCTTGGGTCAATGATTCTTGTAGTGACCATACTTTCGACAGTTGAATCATTGTATTTCTGAATTGTCTTTCTCTTGGTTTGGCTTCCTCCTTGAACCAAACTTCCTTTTGTTCTTCAAATTCTTGAATCTTGATGTGAAGGCTTGATCACCGTACTTCTTTTGGGGTTTCTCTTTTTCACTGATCCTTGCTTCTTATTGAGCACAAGAAGTCCAAAGTTCTTCAAATGTTGGATACTCCTTCCTTGGGTTCATGCTTGCAGCAAATGCATCCCATGTCTTGGGAATACCATTGAGTACTATGTTTACCAATTCATTCTCTGAGATGATCTCTTCAATAGCTTGTAGTTGATCTCTTAACTGAGATATTCTCACAAAATATGATGTTACATTGTCATCATCATTCATCTTCATGTCACAAAGCTCATTCTTCAGAATCATTACTTGTCCAATGTTTCTGAGTAAGAAGAGGTTTGTTAGGGCATCATACGTCTTATTTAATGAGTCAATATGGGAGATGTAGGATATAAAGTGGTCTTTGATAGAATACACTATGATACTCATGGCATTGATGTCACTATATTTGAACTTCTCCATAGCTGCAACATTTTGTGGTTCCTTCTCTTTCCCTTCTTCAAACTCTGGTTTCATGATCTTTCCTTTCACGATATCCAACAATTTATTCTTGGCAAGGATGAGATCAATCCTTGTCTTCCACACTCTGAAGTTAGAGGCTCCATATAACTTGTTCTCTGACTTCATAGAATAATTCACGGTTGCTTTGACTTGGTCAAACCCTATATTTGACCACAAACTCAAACTTCATGTCTTGGCTTGCTGAGAGTATCAGGAGATGCGCTAGGCTAGAGCGCATTGATCTATACAAAGATTAGGTCAATCCATTCACTTAAGGTTCCTCAACAAGAGGATTAGGGTTTCTACAACTACTCCTCTTAGTAACCCTAGCGGTAGTGTTTAGGAAGCTGCTTCTTCTAGTAACCCTAGCGGTAGTTCCTCATCGAGCTCAATATCCTAGCGGCTATGTTTCCTTCCAGTGTTTAGACTGAATGAAGGAGGTGTGGGCCCATAACCTATTAGAATATGAAGGAGGCGTGCTCGTTTTACCATTGACAATACCCTTGTCACCCAACCATAGGCCGAAGCCACCCTCCGAGCACCTTAACCTTGACATAGAATCATTCCGGAAGAAAAACCTAGGCCAGATAGCCATACAAAGGGTAGAACACCTTTCCCCAAGGATTGCGTATCAACAAAGGTTGTTTAGATGTTCCAAACCCTAGCCAAGAGATAGTCCAAGCCAAAAACGTAACTGCTAGCTGCAGCAGCTACACCAACAACTCTCCTCCAAACCTGCGCACAATATTGCAACTGCATTGCGTAGAAATGTCTCTCTGCAACTGCTGAGATGTGTCAAATGAGAGACTAGTACCCTGTATTTATAGTGGTTATGGCAAAATTATTGGGGCCGACTTCTCCTTCTGGGTACCTATATATTCAATATATATTAATTCTTCTGTTTGACTTCTTCTCTTGGAGGCTAATAACCTAATACATATTATCTTCTTGAGCTGACAAGTCTTCTAGGGTTATTATCCAACTCATTAGGGTTTCTCTTGCTTCCCGGAGTCTTCTATTCTCGTCAGGTTCACACATGGAGGTAAATACCTCCCGCAACTACCATAATATCAACACCAACCCCCTACAACGATGAGTTCTTTCACTGGTGGAAAGGACAGATCATAACCATCGATGACTATACCTATGAGGGGATAGACTACTAAGGGGACAGTGACATGCCATTTCCACCAAGATCCACCTTTGGAGAGATCAATGAGAATTGATTTTTATATATTTAATTTTTTTGTGTTTTTCAATTTGATAAATGCAAACAAAAACACAAATATTTTTGTATGGTATCATGTATTAATGATTTTTTTTTCATGTAGACGTAGCTCCATGAACACCATATGGGTATCCATGACATCGGTACAGGGGTTTAGGTGATGATATTTTAGGTGGGGAAGTAGAGAGAGTTATCCAAAATTTGCAGGGAAACATGTCTCATCTAAGGCACAAGATTCCTATGCTCCAGGTGGAGGATCTGCTAGAGGTGATGCAGCGAAAGGTGGTGGGTGTACCCTGTGCATCAGTGAGACTCTTTCGGCATATTGAAAATGTCATATTGTGCTATCATGAAATGCATCTGGGACCTCGGGATTAGATTCCATGGCTATGTGATGTATCGGTCGTATATGTATTTTGAGGGTTAGGAGGCCAATTTTGTACTATGAAACCATATTTTTTGGACTTAAAGCATGAAATATGAAACATATTTTTGTCTTCAACTTTTCTTTAATATCTTACAATGGATGAATGTATGAATGTGTGTTTTATTTACTCAGTTATATGGCAAATGCCAATCTAAAATGTAATTAGCATATGCATCAGATACTCTTTTAGATCTTTTAGGGATGTGATTGTAAGTAATAAAATCAAAATATCATTCCAAAAGTTGTACCCATAGGAAACATTGGATTAATGTAGGATATCTCACTTGATAACTGTCGTTAAATTAACATACAACTAATTGGGAATCCAGGAAAACCTCTAAATATCGAACACCATTTGAAATGGTGTCGCATAATATCTCTATAACAATGCGGTACTCGACCACATTATTCGTTGATGGCTCTAGAAAAATGCCACCTGAAGACACCAATTGTCCCTCAAGTGAACAAATAACCCAAGCAACAAAAGCCATGTTTCACATATGATGCCTATCACCCTCTGTGAATCCTAAGTACATCGAATATTCCATTGAAATCTTCCAACCAAGGGAAAACTCAATGAGAAAGTCGACGACACAAAAACATAAAAAGAAGTAAATACACTAAAATGCACTAATATACAGAGGTCATGCCCGAGCTTGAAGGCTCAAGTGTAATATTTTTCAAGGTGGAGGAAATTTCTGGGCTCATACAACACATTCCCTTCGTAATCTTATAATTCATAGGCTCCTTTCTCAAGGAGACATCACACGGTATAAGGACCGTTCCACATGGGGTTGAACTTTCCTGCCCCTAGTGGTTCCTAAGCTTCATCATAAACAAGGACCAAGTGACCCTCAACGTATTGTTGGGTATATACATACTTATCAGATTGGACCTTAACACGTCATTTATTCACTTCGATGGTCGTAGAGGAATCTCAATGCTTCTCATCAAGGTGCTCTAGGTGGATGAGGCGCTCTTTGAGATTAGTCGTTTTAGGGAGGAGCTTGATCGCCAACGTAAGGGAAGGGATTTCACATTCAATAGGAAGAATTGACTCCACTCTATGAACTAATTAAAATGGTGAGAAACCGATGGAAGTCTTTACCGTGGTTCGGTATTCCCAGTGCAGGGTAAAGCATCACATGCCAGTTAGATTTACTCTTCTTGACAAGCTTTTTCAAAATCATCTTTAGAGATTTATTCACGACCTTTACTTGTCCATTTTCCTAGGGATAGAATGGGGAATGATCGTGTGTAAACCCCAGTTTTGATGCTAAATTTGTCATCATATCATCCTGGAAGTGACTTCCATGATCAGTGAAAATATCTTTCAGTATTCTGAACCAAGTTATAATATGATTGAATATGAAAAGTGTTGCAATGTCACCATCAAATTTAATTGTAGGCATGACCTCAACCCATTTAGTAAAATAATCCATGGCCACGATAATATGATGGTGCCCCCCAGTCGAGGTTGGGTTGTAGTCCATGAAATCCATCCCCCACTTAGTGAAGGGACCAATGGTAATGACTAAGTGAAGAGGGATAGGGTTCGAGCGCATTTTACGAGTGAACACATGGAAAGGGTGACACTTATTGACAACTTTCATGCAATATTTAAAAATTGATGGAAAAAAATAACCAGCTCGCAATATATTTTGGGCATGGATGATTTTAGGGGATAAATTTCGCTCATGGGCTAATTTTCCATGGCTTTTCCAAAAACGAGATTTGCTATTTTAAAAATTATTCACCCAAATTCTATAGGATAAAATTACTTTACCTTACAAATCGCCAAAATTTTATAAAAACTATACAAAATCCTTATAAATTTGAATATTTTTACAAAAATATCGCTAAACATTTATAGTTGGCATATGAAGGATTAGTAAGATTCACCAAGGTTTCTACATTTTAAAACAAATTTCCATCCTTAAAATCATCCCTGATTTTGGGTTGTTGCAAGCTCGAATAGGTGACCACCACACAACCCACTGTGAAAGTCATAGAGAATGACCTCAACCTTCTCATGAGTCAATAAATGATGAAAAATATCATCTACCTCTCGATGATACAACATGACGCTGATAATAAGGTAGTTATTAGCCTGATGGTGTATACACCGTCGATTGTCTCTCGATAGATGATGGGTAAGATTTAGGGTTTGAAGGTAGATTAAAATATCTCCATACCAGGGGTTCAGAGATGAGATAAGGAAGATATGTTCATCCGCAAATAAATCATCGTGAAAAATATCCTCATCTAGTCTAGGGAAGTTTGACATTAGTTCCGCAAAAACTAGCGATTTATTGGATTTCGCGGAGGTAAAATCAAGATAAAATCCTTGAAAAATAACGATTCATTTATTATATTTCCCTCCTATGATACGACTTGTAAGGATGTATTGAAATGGATTGATATTAGAAACCACAGTAGTATTGTAGAATAAGATATAGTGATGTAATCTCTAAACCGCATGTATGACTACTAAGGCTAGATTCTCTACATGGGAGTATTTAAGTTCATGACCAACTAGATTTAGGCTAAGGTAATAGATAATGTGCTCATGGAGCTCTTCATATTATTGAACAAGAACCATACCAACCATCCCTTCGGACACGATAATGTAAAGTAGGAAATATCTACTATAGTTTGGGGGCTTCAGTAGAGGCATCGATACCAAGGATTTCTTAAGAGCATAAAAGGATTCTCGAGCTCACTCATCCCATATGAAAGAAGTTTCCTTCTTCAACAGATGCATGGAAAACTTAGTTATGTTGGCATAGTTGGCTAGGAAACGACGCAAGAATTTATCCTTCCCATGTAAACCCTAAATTTGTCAAATGTTTTGTGGGGGAGGAAATCAAATTTTTTCCTCAATTTTCATGGGATCCACCATTATCCCATTCTCATAAACTATGAATCTTAAAAGGAGGCTAGAGCTAACAAAAATGATTCATTTGTGAGGGTTCAATCGAATGCGATAATAACAAAATATTTCAAATACTAGTCGAAGGTGAGTCGAATGATCTACCATCTTGCGAGAGTGAGTAGCGATATTGTCTAGATAGGCTTCAACAATATGCTAAGATCGTGAAATGCAAAGTTCATGGAACATTGAAATGTTGCTCCGAAGTTTTTAAGACCGAAAGGAATATTTTGGTATCCAAAGGTACCACAAGAACAAATAAATGTCGTCTTGTGTTTATCCTTAGGTTTGATTTGAATTTTATTATAACCTAAAAATCCATCCATAAAATAAAATACTTCACTTCCCATACACTCATCAATAATATGGTCAATAAAGGAAGTGGGGAAGTTATATTTAGGACATGCTTTGTTCAGGTCCCTAAAATCCATACATACGTGAACGATTCCTTGTTTCGTATCTATGGGAATGGGCTTGGACACCCATTTGGTCAAGGGAACTGGGTAGATGAAGCCAACATTGAGAAAATTCTCCACCTCTACCTTAATAGCAGGGCCCTTCCTAGGATTTACAACTCTAAGTCATTGTTGAACATGTTTAGCATTTAGATAAGTTTTAATTTCATGTTGGACAATACTAGGGTTGATCCCTGACATATCTTCGTATGACCAGGAAAATACATCTCGAAATTCCTTGAAGAGATCGGTGTAGATTTGAATTTATTCAAGTGAAAAAATGACATCAATCTATACATTTTCGATTTTACTAGGGGTTCTAGAGATGTCGATCGTGAAAATAGGATAAATGTTTTCCATGTTTCCTTTGACATATATACCATGTGTGGCTAATGGAACCAAAAAATGACCAACCATCTCACTCAAGCTGGACCTAGACTCATCATGTTCAATCCTCAAAAACTCGTGGATAAAACAATATATATGATGCATGTCGTCCCAAGGCCTATCAAGACCAGACATGGCCTCTAAGGTTTATTCATCCAAGGGTAAAGTATCGTCGAGGTAATCATGTGAAAAATATGATTGTATGACCCATATGGGATCTAAGACAAGATCTACCTCATCCGTCTACAAGGAGGAAGGATCCAGGTCAATATTATCTTCTTTTATGGCCTGATACACAATTTCTACTGCAGAGAGAGACATTTCCATCCCGATATGTCAATTAACTTCAAATGAAATAGATGGAGAAGGTAGGGTCCATGGGTTGTTGAAATATGAAGTACAGAAAGGAACAAACCTCAACTATGACGAAGACTTATCAGATATGGCATTAATGTATGAAACTGGTGCCATGAAATCAAAAGTACCCATTAAGGATGAATACATCCCCACACTAAAATTCTCAATTGCCTACTAAGAATTATGAATAATGGAGACTGAAGGCCCCACCGATGTAGTAGGACCAGGATGAAAAAAGGACAATTGGTCATCTGTCACAATCTTTCCTTAATGAGGAAAACATCAGATGCGGAAAACCGATGACACAATGGATTTCATAGTGTAAGTCCAATTACTCCCTAATAAATATTGTAGTCGAGAGTCGCATCAACCACCTCGACCTCAACCTCCATATTCTTTCCACATAACTGGACCGAGAAAGAGGGAAGGATACCATGGGGCCTAAAATAACATCCATCGAATGTCATTAACATGGTCATGGATTGAGAAAGGGGTGGAGATCCAATGGATTTCCAACAAGCCAAAGACGTCATGGATGTCGAAGCACCTTCATCAATTACAGTACGTTTGATGGTAAAATTCATATACTTCACATGGATTTGAAAGGCCACACGGTAAGTTAAGCGAGGGTTAGCATCCGTGAAATAAAACTTGATAACCTTTGAGCCACACAGGTCTAGAGCTCCCAACACATATAATAAGGCATTCCTCTATGTAGGACACGTCTGGAGCACCTCCAAAGCCAACATCACACATGGAGTTTGGCCCAAATCCTTAAAAATCGAGTAATTTTGGGCGGCTTTGATATTAGGATTGTGGGTAGAGCACTTGAGGACTCCTTTTGGAATATGAGGTGAAGGTTTAGGCCTATCAATATGCAAAGGTGTTTCCATAGGAGGAGACTCTAGACCTAAAATAGGTTGTGAAGATCCATAATCATGAGATAGAGTGGCTACACTAATATCATACTTAACCATATTGATGCATATATGGCCACCATCATGTTCCAAAGGGTTTTGACATCCACTCGATGCATTTATGGTGTTGGAATATCTAGAGGTCATATTTTGGTTATGTGGAAACAGGTTAGTTAGCATGACAAACTGGTGCACTATAAGCCTCGAGGCTTCCTCAATTTTGAGGAACAAGTGGGTAAGGTTATCATATTTACAAAGTTTACAAGGAAACTTCACCTTCCTCTTTTCTTTCTTTCTCTCACTAGAATTATTATTAGATTTATCATTATTATTGTCGTCCTTGTCTTTATTATTATTATTTTTCCCACCCTTATGATTATTACCTCTACATTTCTTCTTGTTCCCTCCAAGTTGTTGGTTACCATTTGGGTTCATCGACTATACATAATGCACATCCATCGACTCGGTGATTGAGGATGGAGTTGTAGCTTGTCCTACTGCAAACTAGTTAAGAGAAAAATCTTTCAGTTGGTTCATCACCAAGAATGTAGTACTAGCATTTGTGGAGCCTATGATGCCATCGACATGAGGACTAGGATTTTTTCTAGGATCCTAATTTGACTACAGTGCGCCAGGGATACTTTCGTAAAGCATCCTAGATTAAGAATATATAAGGTATAACTATTGGGATTTGAAGATGGCCTCTTTCTTAGATGTCACTCAAGATGTAGAAACATCCTTCGAAATGTAAGGCAACAAAGACTTGAGGAACCATTCCAAAAGAAACTATGGAGAAATGTAAGCTTTAATCAACATCTTCTGTCTATGCCACTCTTGGATATGATCGAATATGTGGGTGGATTTATCTTGATGAAAAGGAGATAAAATTTGTATGCTAGCATCATAACAAACCGAAAATTGGAAGTGATTGAGAAAAACCAAGACCATATAATTGAAAGTTTCATAGGTTCCCCCATGTAGCTCGATATACCACTTTGTAGCAACACATGTAAGGGTGAATTGAAATAGTATGAAACAAATAGAATCATAATTAAGGAAGTTAGAAGAGAACCATGGGTGAAAGGTAGTCACATGATCACCCGGGTCCTCACCAGTATTTCCCTCAAACCTTGGAATGTCAGAGGGAATATTGGTAGGGATGGGGGGCCATGATAGATCATGACGAACTGGGTCATTCATCAAGTTTGAAAAGTCTAGAAGATTTAACATGTCCAGAAAAGGGAGTTGAGATTTTGGTGTCTGATCCCATTCTCCCAGGAAATATTGGTTTTGAGAGATCACAGTCCAAGTAGGGCTTTGGTATATACCAGGGCCATGGTATATACAATCCTAGGTAATGATTCCCTTACAATCCTTTATGAATACACCATGGTGGTTGATTCAAAGGACAAATAAACTGACGAGGATTCTAGTCTTTCTCCATGATGACTTAAATAATTCATGATGCAATACAAAGTCCTAAGGCCAACTAAGAATCAAAGAGAAAACTCCTAAATAAAGGTAAAGGCCAATGCACACAAACATGATATAATGGTTGAAGGGACCTCCCAAACTAAAGAAGGTATGCCTCTTCTATAAGGGGATGAGACTCGAAAATAATAGATTGGAGGTAACTGAACCAGTTATCAATACCCTCTTGGGATTCATAGCACAGTTGGTCAGATTCCTCCAGAGAGAAAATCCTCCATAAAGTTTGTGTGTTGTCCGATCCCTATATGACTCAGGGTACCTACAGAATAACCCTTGCAAGAAACATATTTGGATACCTAGGTCAAGAAACTAAATTCACCATGGTATAACAAATTCTCAGACGAGAATTCACAGGTCCGGTCCACCATATGGGAAGGGTAGAAAAGCCCGAAATCTCGAAAGCACCACCTCTCAAAGAGGTAAAGGCACTAGAGAAACCCCTAGATACAAATAAAATCCCATAAATATATCTGATTCTAGGAAGGTATTATAGGGATATCTTTGTAACCAAATTCACATGACCTCGTGCTTAACTCTAGTGTGAGTGGAACCTCCTGAGAACATGTTGGCCGTAGGCCAATTTTGAGGAAAATCCCATTTTGGGGAAGATAAAGCTTAATTGGGAAAAAGACAGCTGGCAAAAAAAGAAGCACATGAAAGGAAGAGCCTCATGCAAAGGATGAAATCATGCAAGGCATTAGGGTTATGGTTAGGGTTTTTGTAAGATATTTTAATGGATGATAAGCTAAAAATTAGTATAAATAAGCACCTAGAAGGTCTAGGTTTGGGTGGTTTTTTCTATGGTTGTTCCTAATTGTTGTTTTGTTCGGTTAAGAAAACTACTATAAGATATGATTCTTTGTTTTAAGATGTTGAGATGTAGGAGAATCAAGTAGCTATATCTTGAGGGTTAGATCACAGGCTAAGGAGATTGGTGTGATCTAGTCTGCCTCACAGAGGTTATGGAACATGTTTTGTGGTTGTATAGTTGGAATTGTAGTGCGCACAGTGCCATATCTTACAAAAATCTAAATAAAGAGCCTAATAAGCCAGATATTTGTGGATGTATCCTAGGAGAGGGTGAACCACGATAAATTTGTGTCATGTGTGTTGGATATTGTGTACTTACTTTCTGTCAGTAGCTATAATATGAATGGATGAATGAATGCTTATGTTAGATCTGTTAGAATGCATGCATAGACTTAGCAGATGAATGACTATCAAGAACAATAGAAAGAAGGGCCAGATCAAGGCCTAAGGAGATGGGATGAAATCCCATATCCCCATTCTTTCCTAGACTGAAAGAACCTGAGAATTACAGTCAACCATAGGACTATCTCGGGTGAGACTGTGCAGTAAATTCTGTGTGATGTGTTGCCTTCTAGTTTACCAGGAGGGACGATAGTTTTATAGAGTTTTTTTGGAAACCTGTTCATATCTGAACTTGGGTCAGCCAAGAAGTAGATAGAAAGAGTAATCACCAACAAATGGTTTCGTTGTCGGCTGAAACTACATGGGATTGAGTGAGTGGGATCCGTGAAAGAATCGCACAAATAATGAAAGTATAGAAGGGAATGTTTAGACTGTGGAATCCAACGAAGGAAGAGATTGAAATCTGGTTGAAAAAAATGAGCTTGAATTTACGCAGAAAGATAACATAAACCCTAAGTTAACACCGCAAAAATACCTGGACGAGTACGTGTTTAGTGACTTGCATGAGGTATTTTTCTATGATTTCATGCATGTGTTGTAGTAGTGGATATTAATGTTGAAATACAACCAACCTACAAATAGAATCAAATATATTGAGAATAATCTTATGCATATCCCGCAGTTACAACAAGTTAACAACAAATTCACTCGCGCAATATATTTTTGGTTAGACAATATTATTGCAGGGTTTATCACAGAATTTGAGGTAGATACCACGAAGTCTTACAGTGTAGTGGAGCAATATTTTCTGAGAGGAAATAATGGTAGGTATATCAGGTCATTGTATACTTCAATCAAGATTTTACTCTATAACAACGGTGTGATGATTATGGCATCAAACAACTAAAATTCCCTGCGTGCATGGGGGAAGGGGGGAAGCATTGACAAAATATGGAAGGATGGATGGAGATATGGATAAGGGAAAGAAGGAGGCCATGGAGCCAATCATGATGGAGGAATATCAGATAAAGAAGATAATGGAAACAACTAGAAAGACACATAGTGGAGTAACCTACCAATATAATATGAAGAATAAGAAGAGAGCCATAACAAATAGAGAGGGCTTGGCAAGTGATGAAGAAGAGGTAGAGGATCTATGTGTTGTGAAGAATATTGAGGAAATACTGCACACAACATATGAAAGGAAGACAAGAGGTCCAAGGGAAGGAATAGAAGGAAAAACTCCGATTCATGTCAGTGTCAGTGTGGAACACATAACCCCATGTGAGACTAATACACCACAAATAACACCACAAAGAAAGACAACAAAAAGTACATCTAGTCAAGGGGTAGCAACTGGAGGATCCAACTTAGGAAGTAGTAGTCAAGTATCTACACTGCACGGAAGTAGTAGTTCATCACAATTCAAGATGGAAGGACATGATCCCACCATCAGGTTACCATAATTTCGAGGAGAGGCATCTGAGGACCCTGAAAAGCATTTATTCATCCATGAGAAGATCTAGGAAGAAAAGAAGATCATAGATGAGGACACAAAACTTGCACAGTTATCTACCACACTAAGAGACCACACACTAGATTGGTACATGTGTATAGTTGTAAATAGTCCACTAGGAACAACACAAACTATTGCAAATATCAAGAAGTTGCTGATAAATGAATTTTAGAAGCCTAGCTTAGAAGATCAGTACATGAATGAGATGATTGAAATCAGACATAAACCAGGTGAGTCTATTTGGGAGATTGATCATATTTTCAAACAATTGAAGGGTAAGTTGAAATATGTCATGACTCATATGCAACATAAACACCTCTTCGTGAAATTACTTCTACCAAATATGAAATACCCTTTGAGGCAACAAAAGTTTCAAACTTAGGAAATGGTTTTGTAGGCAACCTTACAAATGGAATAAAACCAGTATCAAAATATAGATCCAACAATAGAAGAGCTAAAGGAGGATCTGAAGAAACTCACATTTCAACTAAACCAGAATAAGTGCAAAGAGAAAAGACAAGTTGTTTGGTGTACCACATACAGGATGGAAGGACACCATAAGAATGAGTGCCCAAATTTTGCATAGTACATGGAAACAAGGCTACCAAAACCATTTCCAATAGAAGGAACATGGTGCGAGATATATAAAAAACATGGGCATGATCCATATCATTATCCAATGATGCAAAAGTACCAGACAGTGCCTAAGAATTCATACTGCAATTTTTGCAAATTAGTAGGTCATGATGAAAAAGATTATAGGAAAATGGAATTAATGAGGGAAATAACTTCATAAACCTATGTAAATGTGTTGAACCTTCACATAATAGATCTATCTAAACAATAATACACACATTCGCAGAGAGAATTGAAGAAATAAGAAGAGGGAGAGAACGAATGGAAGAATTCCCATTAACCATTTTCCACACTCAAAGAGTGAATAATTTACAATAGATATAAGATATATGAGTAACTAATGAGACATAGTGGTGTTCTAGAGTGATCTGGACACACACCAAAAGTTACGAGAGTGAACTTCCACCTATTCTAGTCTCTTAGGCAGTTACGGGAGTGAACTGCCACCTAGCTAATTTAACTAGTCAACTAGTCTTCAGTTAACTGACTGAACAAAAAGTAGTGAGGAGTTAACTCAGGAAATCAAGGGTAATGCACCAGTCTGGTGATTATCCCAAGGTAAGTTCACATTATTTGGCGATGATCTTAATGTTTCATGGTGACAAAACCAATGCAACATCTAAACTCAACTCAACTAGTCAAACTAAAGTGTCAACTGAAAGAGAATATTCTCCAGGTGGAATATTCTCCCCTAAAATATAGGAGACTGGAGAATGACTAATTATGAATAATAAACAAGGAAAAACCTTAGTAAAAATAAATCCTAGGTGTGTGTTGAAGTAACTCCAACACCCCCCTTGAACATCACTATGGTGAAAATAAAGAATGGGTCCAGGCAACGAGGCCATGTTAGGTACCCAAATACAAAAGTTACACTGAAATAAATGAGGAAAGAGGGAAAACCTCATGGGAAAAACCCTCCCTCAAAATACAATGCATAAAAAAAATAAAAAATGAGAAGGAACAAAAAGCAGTTGCTAAGCAACCGTGTCCTTCATTCCAAGAAGACCTCGCAACTGTGCAAGTTTGTGCTCATTGAAGATATGAAATTTTGAAAATCGTGCGACCGTTTACAAAAATATGCTGAAATTTTGTTGATTTTAAAAAGATCATAACTTCACTTTATGGAATCCATTTCAGATGATTGTCTTTTTGAAATTGGACATTTTCCCGAGAGGAATTAAAATATCCAATTTGTTTCTGCAAATTTGGCTCATAAAATATAATAATGGAGTCTGATGTGCGCGGATCCCTTTTTGTCTCCTGAGATGCATGCATGGTGCATGCAAAAGTGTCTGCATGTGACTCCTGAGATGCATGCCATATATATTCCACATGAATTTCAGAAAACAAATATGAAATGGAGTAGACATCATCTTCAATTAATGGAATACAAATTTTTGTAGATACTTGTGTAGAAGGCTCTTCAAACTGAGATGATTTATCTTCTAGTGGCTTTTCTACATTCTCTATCTTGTCAACATTTTGCATGCATTCTTCCTTATTCCCAAATAAAACCTCTAATCTGATCCATAAATCATTTGGAGTGAATTCTTGTGAGTCATCATATACTTGATGGAGAATTTTGGGAGAAATAAAATAGAGGATACATCCTATGGCCATATCTTGTCTATTGAGAAAGTCATTTTTCTCATCGACAGAATCAGGCTCTACTTCCATTGCCATATTTATTTGGTACAAACCTTTGCATCTGAGCATAAGCATAATTTTTGGCTTCCATTCCAAATAGTTATGAGGTGTGAGAAGTATTTATGGAGAATAATCCATCTTTTTGCTCTCTTCAATCTTTTGTACCTGCAAATTTTTTTTGGTGTAGATTTTTCTTAGTAGTCCATTGTCTCTGATACCATGTAAATGTGTTGAACATGCATAGAATATATCTACCTAAACAATAATACACTCATTTGCAGAGAGAATTGGAGAAAGAAGAAGAAGGAGAAAAATAATGGAAGAATTCCCATTAACCATTTTCCACACTCAAAGAGTGAATAATTTAGAATAGATATAAGATACATGAGTAACTAATGAGACATAGTGGTGTTCTAGAGTGATCTAGAAACACACCAGAAGTTACGAGAGTGAAATACCACCTAGTGTAGTCTCTTAGGCAGTTACGGGAGTGAACTCCCACCTAGCTGAGTTAACTAGTCAACTAGTCTTCAGTTAATTGACCGAACAGAGAGTAGCGAGGAGTTAACTCAAGAAATCGAGGGTAATGCACCAGTCTGGTGATGATCCCGGGGAAAGTGTGCATTAGTTGGTGATGATATCAATGTTTCATGGTGACAAAACCAATGCAGGATCTAAACTCAACTCAACTAGTCAAACTAAAGTGTCAACTGAAAGAGAATATTCTCCAGGTGGAATATTATCCCCTAAAATATAGGATACTGGATAATGACTAATTATGACTAATAAACAAGGAAAAAACTTAGGAAAAATAAATCCTAGGTGTCTGTGAAGTAACTCCAACAACCTATAGGGTGCAGGAAGAGATAATGAAAGGGAAAATTGGACCATGGTTCAACTAGGTACTACCTCCATATAATAATGCACAACAGTAGTACAGCACTACGCAAACATAGTATAACCCTGCGTAGTATAATCAAGGACCTCGATACAACACAACATGAGGAGATCGATGTGGATACATTGGTGGAGGATGAGGTAGAGGAGGATTTGGAAGATACAGAGGTCCAGTAGTATGTCATAACTGCCAACAACCAAGACAATATGCAAGATAATGTCCATTCCCACCTGCGGCATGCATGTATTGTCATGCAACAAACCATGATACAAACGACTGTCCAACATTATTAGGAAAAATTCAAGAAAAGATAAATCGGAAAAATAAGAATGTACAATGGATTTCTCTAGAAGCCATAGATGATGGGAGGAACATCAACATAGTCATGCGTGGAGGAGCTAATATAGGTGATGATGCAGTAAGAAAGGATCCAATGCAACACCAAAGGGTGAAGAAGAATAATGAACCAAAGAAACAGTTTGATGCAGGGAAAGAAAAATAAATATTTGAGGCCAAACAAGAGTTCCTCAAGCAACATGTTGCATCTACATCAATCGCGCAACACACTCAGAATGTACTAATGTATAGAAATCCCTCCTCAATGGACCAAACCAGCGAAGTACCACCTATAGCACAAGTGAGTACCATAAATAATTTTCTGCAATCCCGTGTTAAGCTACTGAATGACCCATCATCTATTAAAGTTTTTCAAAATATTTTAGAAAGATGCAACATAGAGGAAGAGAGGAAGTTAGAACAAAAAAAATTCAATCACCTCCATACGAGAAGGACAACAAGAAGAGAATTCATGCTGAATGCCAACATTGGAGATTTCAATATGGGGTATATCATACTGGATTTAGGCTTCGAGGTAAATGTGTTACCCAAGAAGACATGGCAGTGTATGGGAGATCCCACACTAGGTTATTCACCTATCTAGTTGAAACTAGAAAACCAACACAAAGTTCTGCCAATTAGAATGCTAAAAGGTGCGACAATAGATCTGGATGGAGTGTGCACTAAGGTAGAATTTGAAGTGATGGAAATATTGGATGGAACAACACCTTATCTAGCACAACTTGGACTGGATTGGGAATTTTAAAACCATTCCATAATTAACTTGAATACAAGGAATATGACATTTGAATAAGGAGAATACAGATTCATTGTGCCACTAGACCCATCAGAAGGTGAAAGTTTTGTATAACCCACTTGCTTAGATATGGAGGAAATCAACCAATTATACAGAACTATCGTGTGTGAAGAATATTATGTCAGCCCAAATGTAGATGGGGTACTCAGCTGGAGGAGCATCACATCATGTGTGTCTGACTCAGATACAATTTTGAAGAATTGGAAACAAATATTACATGAAGTGTGTAACGCTACCCCCGGCCATCAACCCCACTTTGCCGGGAAAAACACTATTGTGCGGAACAACATCATTCTCATACTTAATAAATAACATGCATTTAAATCAAATTAAACACATTTAACTCAGAGCAAGCACAAGATTACTGCTTGTTGGGTCGCATAAATACCACATTTTCATATACTATTTGTCAGCATGATTCATACCATATCCTTCCATAAAACCCTTAATCTCCACCACTTTCATATACATATGGGTTCATATTCTATTTTTCCAAATTATTTATCTTTGAGCATTTCTAAGAGAATTCTTGATTAAAATTTAGAAATTATATATATTTTTCATATTCATCCTAAAGATTTGTGTGAGCTTTGTGATATAGGAATATTTCAAACAAAGGAGATTCAAGAAGCTTCTCAAATGTTCTCCACATTTTAAATATTTGAAAAGATAATTCAAAGATAATATTATGGAGAGAATATCTTATCCAAGATATTTATGGAGGGTTTAAAGGGATAGTTGGAGGAAAAAGTGGATCTGTAATTATCAGTGGTTTATCCTCATTCATGTATAGATAAGAGGGTCCTCTCCTCATTTGGGAGGAGGCCTCTCTCTAGAAATAGAGAAATAATGAAATAGTTTGTCATTTTGAGAGTCATATATGGATCTCATCATTTTGTAATTGGATTGATACTTTTGGAATTAAGAGTTATATGTCTTCATGTTTTGATTTGTTAATTTAGTTTCTCATGTGAGATCACATGCTTTTCATTTTGCCTTTTGTTATTTGTAATTTTCAATTCTTTTATTAGATTTGATTTATGCAATTCCATGTTTTCATAGATTAATTTTATCTTTCATATTTTCGTAGTTAGATTCAATTTCAATTGTTTTCATAAGTTAGATTCAATTTCAGTTTATTTCATAGTTAGAGATAGTTTCAGTTGCAAGGTTTATTAGATTAAATTCCTTTGATGCAATTTCATACTTTTTAGATTTTAGATTTAGTTTTAGTCAAAGTGTTTCCTTTCGAATGTTAGAGTAGAATAGATTGCTTTAGCCCTGCATATATTGTGCTTACATCTCTAAGTTTACGAACCCCAGGTTGAAAATTTAATGTCGAAATCAATATCATATAATTATCTCAACACTGCTAACATAAATAATCCCTGGCATTAACAATAATTCATATGCACAACATAATACATGATACATATAAGCATCACAGGCATGCAAAACATAAAATTAAGCATAAGATGATACATATCTTTGAAACCGTGGTAATTCCACCAACCACGTGCATGCCTTCCATGAACCTCCCAGACTTAGACCACATTGCTCATCATGCTCAGCAGTGGGTCACCCCCGAGCTGGGACTAAGCTCCACCCAAGGCAAGGAATCCTAGTCTAGGCTGAGATTATAGGGAAAACTGCACAGAATAACTAGAAGGATTCTTCCTAGGATGCCTTCTTATGCCGACTAATAACATACTCTCATTCCCCACATGCTTGTTCCTCCCGAGAGTATACACCTTCATAAGCACAGTCCATCGGTGCTTCACCTCCCTCTATGGGCCTCGGCAACAAGCCGAATCAGGAATTCTCAGAGTTCTGAAGCTGGTGCTAGACTCTATCTGGGGGAAAACCACTTCCCAACAGACTCTCTCACCTGGAGGGAGTTTCTCACAGGCCTGACAACCTACTTCTTCTACCACGGGCCTGACAACCCGCTTCTTCAACCAATTTTAGACCAATTTCCGCAAGGTGAGGATAACAACAACAACAACTGGTCAATTCCACTCATGAATAACAAAAGGTAGCAACCCAAAGATAGTTCGGGTACATAATCAAACTCTACAAGAGATAATAGGCTGGGATCACAGCGTACACAGGTGACACGGCTCAATCCATGGGTTTGTCATTGGTTTCAGGGTGTGTGACAAGGAATTAACGCAGAGGTAAAACACAGATTCAAACGGTTCAAACGACTGATACCTTGGCTTCTCAGGAAAACATTACCGTTTTCTGGTTTTCCCAGCTGCATGAGGGTATGCAGAGGTCAAATACAGGTTTCACGGGATTCATGGTTCAGACAATCGACGGTCGAATGGAGGAGGAACGAATGAATGAACCCCCAACTCAGTTGACGCTTCAACTTTTAACCACATGCACTTAGGTTGACACTTGTTGTTTTTCCTGAGTTTATACTTTAAGGCTCTAAAGTATACCATCAAGGCATCTGAAAAGATAAAGAGAATCAAGGAGTAAGAATAAATTGCGAAGGGTAAATCAGAGTTGGTTTCTCAATTGTCTCTGTCTAGCTTCCCATTGTTCTTGGATGCTGATTTTTCTCTCAATAACTGCCCATGAGCATTCTAATTTGACTTGGGTAGTTGTTGTTTGTAGGATAGTATTAAATAAGTTCAAAGCAATGCTAGTTTGATCCTGTAGGCCAGGTTCTATGTTAGGCTGTCTATTACTTGGGACATTCATGGGGAGTAAAATTTTATTGAATTATAAAATGTTTAAATATTTTTTTCTTCCATTTTGAGGGATGAAATAGAAAAGGAGTTTTGAAGCTCAAAATAATAACAAAATAACAGTAGAGGTCGTTTCCTGTACTTGAAACAATTTGAGAATAGTAAAATGATAACAAAAGTAACGCTGCTAAAAAATATAAGGCTTTAATCATGAAAAAATCTCATATCATAACAGAAGGAGGAGAAAAATGAGATTTCTAATGAAGTATAAAATATAACCATCCAAATGACCTACAGGTCTTGAAACTGCTGATAAAAATCACAGAGGAAAAACTGTAAATGATTAGATAATCAAAAAAATTCAAACCAAAATAGAATTTTGAGTTAAACTATAGCTGATCATTCATTAGAAAGACATGAAAAGAAAGATGTTGAAAGATAATGAAAACAGAGTAAAGGAACACATATCTTCAAGGTGACATAATTCAGAATCTCTTCTGCATTATCTATATCACAGTAAATTGGAAAACTTCGGATACAATCGGCTCCCCCCCAAAAGAAAGCCCTTTCTCAGTCTTGTGAAATTATATTTATACATGATCACCAAACTTTTCTTTTCTGTTGGGGATTAACCAACTTCTGTAAACTAACGATTACATGAATGTGAAATACTGAACCGTTAATATTTCTATCTTTATCTTCTTGGATTAATTTCGATGATAAAATTGTCAAAATAATACTTTATGTCTTCATTGATGAACTTCCTTCTTCTATTTTAAGACAGCGAATACATTTTCCCAGAAACTACACCAAAACTCTGGGAGCTTCTGGAATATCTTTCGCCTCAAATAGGAAGAACTTTCTCTATAGTTCAGGCAGACGATATTCGATTATCTTTCTTGTGAACTTAATAGTTTGTAACTTTAAGTTCGGCATCACCATCCATTTGTCAATTTGAGTGAAATTGATTACCTTTATTTGTGGGATCTCTACCTGAATTTCTTCCAGATCCTCCTTGAATCTTAACTAATGCTTAACAATGTTAATTTCTCCTAACAACCCTGGATAGTTATTTCTTCCAATGTTCAATGAAGCTTTCTCTAAAAGGTCAAAAATTCCTTGACAGTCATCATTAACCTCTCTGTTTATTCTCTTGTTTTCTACGAGGTTTGCCTCCCATACCTTGAGTATTATATCACCTTTAACCTGCTCTGAAACAGATAGATTTTGATTTTCTCCGACCTCCTCTTTTGTTGCAAGAGCCACTGCTTTTTGAAAATTTGTTCTAACTACTTTCACTTATCTCTCTTTCAGGAGAATACTCTCCAAGGATTTACTTGTTTCCTGAAAGTAATTCGGAATAAATCCCATCTTAAAGAACACTCCTTGTTGCTCTTTTTCTATATTTTTATGTATTTCCAACACCTGGGCTTGGAAGATTTCAAACTCTACCACTTTATTTTGAATGGAATTAATCCTATTTTGTAATTGTTCATTTATTTCTTCCTGTTGTAGGACCTGTTCTTGACTGACCTGTATCTTCAGGTTTTCTTCATCTAAGCTTGCTTTCAGTTTTTGAATCTCTTAAATTTCATTGAATCTATCTCATTCTAGACCCTTGTTTATCTCCCGACTGATACTTCTTTCAGTCTCTTTTAATTGACTTTCTAGCTGAGCTATCACCTGATCTTTCTGCTGCAACATAGTTCTCAAATTACCCACAGAGTATAAATTTGTCGATGCTAAGGCTCCCATTGTGCCTATTATTTCTATAGCGAATCCCCCCTCTTCACATTTTTGTCCATCTACAATGATCTTGTGATTTTTTATCATCATGTTTCCTCTTGGATGCATTTCATGTTTCAGGATAGCCTTCCTCTTTTTACTGAAAAAGTAATCAGAGGAAGGAATCTCATCCCTAGAAATAGGTTCGATATCACTAACATAAAGAGCTCCCTCTTGGGGGTTTCCATAGGTAGAATGTAATGGGGTCAAATAAGTAATAGGAATTCCAAGCTCCGTTGATGTTGTTCCTCCTACTTTTTTGGGAAACTCCTCAGGGATTTCTGGGGATGTTTCCAACTCCTTTCCTTTCCCTGACTCTGATTTCTCTGTTTGAGGAACTTCTGTTTCTTGTGAAGGCATTTCAATCTCCTTCATATTTCCCTTTGTATTTGCTTTATCCTGTGCATATGTTTCAAAACCTGGGGGTGGCCCTTCCTGCTCTAGAGGGGGGGTCATGGATTCACCCTGCAAAATATTTGGAAAACAACTTCGCCTATGACTTTGGAAGGACATGAAACCAGTCTGTAAGTCAAGTGATAAGGCCCGTACCTTGTTAAATACCTCCTCATAGGTTTTAACCTCTTTGAATACATCATCATAAACAAACTCTTCGTGTTCGTAAGCTTTCATATTGCAGTGCATCAAATGTTTGTTTACTAGCTAATAAGGGTCATGTTTTTTATGTTCGATATTTGCCAGTTTAACTTCTTCTAGTGCTTCAGATTCCACTTTAGAATGGCCTAGGTTTAGGAATGAAAGATTCCCGATATGTACAGGGAATATTGGCCAGGACTTCTTTTGAGTTTCCTTTATCTCTATTCCAATACCACCTTTCACTATTTGGTGTGCTACCTCCCTCAATATCAGTCTGTCCGAGAGGAATTTTGGAAGCACATGAGGGGGGATTGAGCACCCATAAACGCTAATGTAAGAGAAGTTTTCATCAATGAACTAGTTGGCTATTGCTTTGAGGTTTTCTGAGACTGTATAAGAAATGCGAGGGGGTTCACAGCCATAAAACATTTTATGCATTGGAATTACTATGAAATGACAAATTTCGTAAAATGCATTCTTAGCATTTTCTTCCCATGGCGCAGAGTGATACTCGTGAATGGGTTCAGGGCAGGTTATGTTCCAACTCCAATTCATTAGGGGAAATGGAGTCACAAAGAAGATTGCATCCATGATGTATGCCGACATGTAAAAGGCCACTGGTTGACCTTTAGATCTTGCAACTCTATAATTTGAAACCTCTTGAGCTAGGTTATCAGATAAAATCTTGCTTTAGTTAAAAGTGTATCCTTATGATGATTCTTCTAAAACGTGTACCCATTCTGTGGGGAAATGGAAGGGATTCTTTTTCCCAAAGAGTCTACACAGCATAATGGCTACATAGACCATGTACTCGTTCAAAGATTTTGTGGTATAAATTCCATGGGTATCGGCCCTAACTTTCGATGGACATATCCACCATTCTTTAATTAAATCGGGATAAGTTTGGTCTGCCTCAGTACACTCCTTCCTTTGAAACTCAGCTATAAATTCGGCATTATAAATGTGCTTAGGATTTGGTGAGAGTTTATACATTACTTGTATACACTCTGTCCTGAATGAGCCGACAATGACCGCTTGATCGTTTAAAATTCTTCTTGTCAGGATATCAACTTTCTCCAAGGCCCAATTGATCATGTTGTTGTATGCCATGAGCTGGGGGTGTGTTGTGATCTCATGAACCTCCGATTCTGCTATATCCCGAAGGAGATTCTCGAAATCAACAGGGTAATTTTTGATTTCGTAATCTAGGAGTTCATAGATTTCTCTCCAGGATTTAATTGAGTCGATGGCGTGTGGCGTAGTGTCGGATATGATATCTCCTTCTGGGTTACGCATCTCCTTTGTATCTTGACTCTTCTTCGGTGATTTCTTTGGCGCCATAGATTTATGTCAGATGAAAAACCTATCACAAAAAATAAGCATATGAGCTTGGTCGAATGCGAATTACCTTTGAAAGACAGAAAAAACATAGGTTTTGGAACACAGACTTTTAATTCGCCTTAAACTCATTTTATGATGAAAACACTGACGCATCTGACCTGTAATTAATTACATTTAATGCAAAGAATATTTTTGAGATACGCATTAGTGTCACATCATTTATCAGTTATCTATTTATTAATATGGTCGTATTTTGGCGCTTTTTGAATTCAAAATTCAGAAGATTTCATTCAACGGAAACCGAAACATGAACAAACCTAAGAAGTCTAATTGTCATTAATCATGCTTCTAAAAAAGAGTTAATTCAATCTAAAAACAAATTATGAGTGGAGACTTCGCTTTTCAGGATTTCGGGGATCATGTTGACAAGAGGTATGTTATCGCTGAACCTTGATTCCTGAAAGTGCGAAATCATGATAAGATTAAGTTAATCCTTAACTTCCGTATTAATAAATTAATTAATTAGGATTAAACTAACTTTCATTCTTTCGGGAAATCGGAGATCGGGATTTCGTGATTCAATATGTAAGGAAAACACATGGTTTGAGTAGACCCGAATCCCGAAAGGTTTAAAAAATTATTAATCAACTCCTTTAGGGTTTAACTTACCGTAATTTTAAGAATAACTTTACAGAAAGCGTGTCGGTATTTTTTTAAAAATAGTTTTAGTTTTTTGCCTTTGATTATTTAAAGAATAAAGCTTGTCGGGACTTCGGTACCGGGCTTTTGGAAATGATAGCGAGGGTTATGCTTTATGAAAAACTGAAACCCAAAAAAGGAAGGTTTTAGTCTTGAAGATAAAAAAAATTTAAATTTATTTCAACATAGGCTCCAATTGGGGACCTCATCTCCTTGTGGGATGAGGAGAACGAGTAGACTTAGTGTCTTTATTGGGTTAATGGAGTCAAAGGATTCTTTCTGCGGAATTTGCTTAGGAAGGGGATACAGAGGGAAAAAGAGATTTCGTCTTTACTTCTGAAAAGCTTTTCAAAACTCCCATATGTTGTAAACTTAGTTGTAGTCCCATTCATGATCTTCTCCTTCTCGCTACTGAATTTAAGTCTACTTTAAGATTATCAAAACAATCCTAGGAAATCCAACAGATCTTGCGGATTTTGGCTTGCATCAAAACGAAGTAAAATTCATGCTTTTAATCGGGGAGCCCTGTCTGGACTTGGGATGCAGATCCGGTTTCGAAAAGGCTGGTAACCAGAGTAGAGTGAAATTTACGTATGACAACCTTACAAATACCTCAGATACTGCTTCACTGCCAGCGAGCTTTTTCAGTACCCCAGTGAAGTTATCTGTCCCTTTTTACCGAATTTCCTTTCACCACTTCGAATCATAATTATGCATTTAAATGCTGAGATGAGGGCAATCATTTATGAATTTCCTTTCATCGTCTTCTTGGACTAGATGGGGGTAATCAAATATGAATTTCCTTTCACCATCTGTCTTATATTTTACTTTTTGAACACGAAGTGGGGGCAATCAGTGGTACTAAGTATACCAGGGATGATACCTGTGTAAAATTTGCAATGGAGGCCTGTCAACTTGCTTTGATTACCTTGGACCAACCTTTTCTTAACTTTCAAAGCACCTTAGCCCATAGGAAAAATGGGAAAGATTACTTCCAGTGGCCTTCCTTCGAGCAAGCCTCAATCGTTAAAAACTGTTAAGAAACCTAGGAGAGTCAGGATCAACCTACGTATAACTTTGTTTAGTCGGAGAGTGAGGAGTTATGAGGACTGGATTACCTTCTAAGGTCTGTTTTCCAGCTTCCAAATCTAAGACGTAATCTCTTCTTCCTCTGTGGGGAAAACTGGAAAGATGCTTGTTTTTTTTTATGTTTTTTTTTAAAGAAGGAAAAACCAAAGGTAGAAAGTGGTGATGAAGGAAGACTTGGAAATCGAAAAACAGGGGTCATGGATTAAACCCAACTCTTAGAACCCTTTCTCGGAGACACTTTACTCTCTCTGCTTATTTTAAATACCTCTTATCTTTATCTAGGTGAAATTCTTAGGACCCAGAGTAAGAACTTGTTCTTTTAGTGACATATCACACTTACAAGACCATCACTGCAATTTAGAGACCTTCGTTTGAAAAATAGACTTCTCTGGAATTCACACCTTGCCTTACCATTTTCGTTCTCTTTTGAAATAATGAAAAATATTTGCTATCACCTATTTTCGGCGAATTTATCTTTCGATATATGGCCATTTGTTTGCTCCTTTCGCTTGTTTGGGATGCAAGATGGGATCTTGTAAGAGAACAATATGAAAAGTATCAGGGCTTTAAAAGAATTGAATTCATTGAAAATTCATATTCCTACTTCTAGAAAAACATTGACCTATTTTATTTTTTAACGAAAGTAGACTTACCAAAGAAAATTATGAAATAAAAAAGAAAACACAAACCAGTATATACAGTGGGAATTTTGGAAACCAATTATTCCATATAGTGTTTTAAACAACGCCCGTTGACAGGGCCATTGAGGATTTTACCATCCAAATTCTCTAACAGAAACAAATTTTTTCCTTCAGGAGCTGAAACCTTGAACGATCCGTACCAGATGTGATCAAATTTACCATGTTTTGTCGAGTCTTCCTTCCTAGAATCCCATTTTAAAACCAAATCTCCAGGGAGAAAATTTGTCTTTGGCCTTACGATCAAATAGTGCTTTCATGTTGTCCTAGTATTTCTGCAACCTTTCATCCACTTCGGCCCTGTGCTGTTGGACTTCAATCAACTGGTTTATTCTTCTTGTGACATGATTTGGTTCTTCCTTCTCATCTTTCCACAGTTTCATTATGGGAAGCGCTAGATTTATAGGTAATACTACGTTGGTCCCGTACACCATTTGGAAATGAGATGTGCCAATAGACTTTTTCATGCCTAGCCGATTTTCCCACAAAGCGTATTTCAAGTGCACATGCCAAGATTTCTTGTTTTCGCTCAACACTTTCTTAATTATATTGATTAGGATCTTTTTTGAAGACTCGGCCAACCCATTTCCCTGGGGGTAATATGTCGTGGAATGACCAAGCACGATATTGTACTTTCTGCAAAAACTAACCATAGCCATAGATTTAAATGCCTGGGCATTATTTGTTACTATCTTTCGAGGGTAGCCGAATCTAGACAAAATGTTTTCTTCTAAGAAATCTATTACCACTGAATCCATAGCCCTTCTAGTTGGAATAGCCTCCACCCATTTGGTGAAGTAATCTATAGCAGTCAAGATCCATCTATGTTGAGCACTAGAATGAGGATTAATTTCGCCTATGAAATCTAATCCCCATTGCTGAAAAGGATCTTTCGTTTTGACTGGAACCAACGACATCGCTGGAAGTTTATGCTTGCCTGTGAAAAATTGGCAAGGGTTGCAGGATCGAACCTTTGTGTTGATGTCTGAGAAAAGTTTGGTCCAATAATATCCTTCCCTCAGGCTCTTATAAGTCGTTTCCCTCCAAGCGTGATGTCCTCCACACACTCCTTCGTGAAATTGGCTTATGACCTTCTCTGTTTTTTATTCAACCAAGCAAACCAACAGGAAGTCAAGTGGGTCCTTCCAATACAATTATCTGTTGGATATATAGTACTTGACCGCATGCAGCTTCAACGTTCTATCTTTAGATGGGGGTAAGTCACTCGGGCACTTCAAGGTCAACAGGTAGGACACTATGTCTTTGTACCAATCTGATGAAGCAAACTTCTCTTCGATTATGATTTCAGTTATTTGCTCATCGAGCTTGTTCATGTCCACACACTCTTCACCTCCCTATAGGCCATTTATTCCGAGAGCTATGAAATTTGATTCAGCTAAGAGTTTAGCCAAACCTTGTCCCTTTACTAGTCTTGTTGGTTTTATCTCCAAGTCGAATTCTTGAATTTTGGCAAGCCACCGTCCTCTTTTGCCATCACTGTCGGACTGAACCAAAATGTATTTTACGGAGATGGTGGGTACATAGGAAATTACCTTGGAATGCAACACATAGGTTCTGAAAGCCTTTAATGCCTTCACCATAGCATATGCTTGTTTTTCCATTATATCATATATGAGTTCGGTGTCTCGAAGACTTTTGCTAAAAAAGGCTATCGGTTGCTCGAAACCTTCTTCATTCTTCTGGAGGAGTACCATGGAAAGTGTGTGTTCGGAGGTGAATGAGAAAATAAGAAAATCCTTTAGATAATCAGGGCTTCAAGTACGGGTGCCTCGCTTATAACCTTCTTGATGCGTGCAAACAATGCTTTAGCTTCTGCTGTCCATTTCACTTCGTTGTTTTTCTTTAGCATATCTGTGATCAATTTCATGATTTCAGCAAAGTTTTGAATAAATCTCCTCAAAAAAATTATTTTTCCTAAGAATGACTGAATCTCTTTTACATTCCTAGGGATATTTATTATGTCTATAGCTTCAACTCTTTTAGGGTCAATTCTAATTTCATCTCGAGACATAATATGGCCCAATATTTTACCTTCTTGCATAACAAAGTGAGACTTTTTGGGGTTTAAAGACAAACCAAACCTGTGACATTTCTCAAACGTTTTCTTGAGATGTATCAGATGATCTTCATCAGATTTTGAAAAAACAGTTAGATCATCAAGATAGATGACTAAAAATTTGTCCCTTTCGCTAATGAAAGCGATATCCATAGCACGTTGGAAAGTAGCACCTGCGTTCATTAAACCAAAAGGCATCTTGTCATACATAAATGTACCCCAAGGGGTGGTGAAGGCTATTTTTTCTTTATCGTGTTCGTTGACGGCAATTTGATTGTACCCAGAAAAAACATCAATTATTGACATCCTATTTGTCCCAACTACTTTTTCTAAAACGTGATCCATTTTCGGTAGGGGGTAATTGTCTTTGAGGGAGGACTTATTTAGATTTCTGAAATCAACACACAGTCTAATTTCCCCGTTTTTCTTTCTAACCGGGACCAGGTTTTCTACCCAATCGGAATATCTCAATGGTACAATTATTTTTGCATCCAGGAGCTTTTTGACTTCCCTTTTGATCATGGGCAATAAAATAGGATTGATTTGTCTGAGTTTTTGTCTAAATGGTTTGACACTAGGCTTCAGGGGTATCTTATGTTCAATCATAGTGGTGTCATAGGTTCTCAATTCTTCATATGACCAAGCGGAAACATCCTTGTACTTTCTAAGAAACTCCACGTATTTACTTTTGGTTTTTGGGGATAGATATTTGGATAGTTTCACCATCTGAGGGTTTTCTTTAGTACCTATGTCACAGTCCTCAACCTCTTTAGTTTGAGGCTGTAGAGTGGATTTTGAAGGGATATCATCTTGATTGAATAATATTTCCAAGGAAATCACGCCCTTAGGGATATGGTTATTTTTAAGAACGAGCATTCGTTGATTCGTGATTTTATCGTGGAACTCTTGAGGATCCTCCCCTTCCTACATGATCCAAATAGGATCATTTTGGTTTTCTTGATCAGTATGCATTTCGACAAACTCATCTGTTGATTCAAAAAATTTGCAAAGATGTTCATCATCCTCAAAGACTTGCCAATGTTGTATGTTATTCAGTATAGAAGGTTGGTGCCTTATTTGTATGTGGTACTTAAGTTTAAACGCGGTGGAAGGTGTGAATGTTGAGGCTGCTTTGGCTAATGCATCAGCCTGTTGGTTTTCAGTTCTTGGAATGAAATGAACCTTGACAGAGGAGAAAAAATTGTTGATCAGATCCCAGACGCAATTCCTGTAGGACCTCAACCTAGGATGTTTGGCCTGGTACTGTTGGTTTACCTATTTTATGATTAGCTCGACATCACCAAAGACTTTGAGGTTTTTTATTTTCATTCTCCTAGCGGCTTCTAACCCTAACACTAAGGCTTCATACTCGCATACATTATTTGTGCAATCCACATTCCACTATAGCCTATAGGAAAAGGGGATTACAAATTGATCACCAGGAGCCAAAAGGAGTGCCCCAGCTCCAACTCCAAAGTAGGATGAAGCACCGTCAAAAAACATCTTCCATACACCAGTGCTATATACATTTTTTTAAATTTTTTCTTTTTCTGTTTTTTCTTCTGTTCAATTTTCGTCTATACCTACCTCAATATCATCATCAATGGATAAGATACAACTACCTAAATATTGATCAACAATATATACAGGGTGGTTATTTGGGTTATGTGGATCACCTATCATGAAATTCAATCTAGTTTCTCTATATAAGTGTGTGTACTGTCCTCCAAAACCTGGAATCATAGCATACGTCATGTCAAGTTGGAGAGATCCTCCAAGCTTGGCACCCCATGACCTAGATAACAACATACCATATTTCGGAGGGATATCGACGACCACTACATCCATAAGAATGCTTTTCACGGGTATTTGTGCCAATTTTACCACCAGGTCTTTAATCATGCCTATGCATTTGACTTTTCTTCAATCAAATGAATATAAATCTCCATAAGGCCTAGTGATTTTGAGACCTAATTTATCCATAATGGCTTTAGGCATCACATTGTGGGATGCTCCAGAATCAAGCATGCAGTTATGGAGTAGGTGATCGAACAAGGTTAATGTGATATAGAAAGGGGCAACAATGTCTTTCGCACCTTCTACATGTGGACCAAAAACTATGTTCGGCTTGTCATCTTCTAGGTTGACGACATCGACTTGGATTTCATCTTCTGAAAAGCTAATCATCTTGGCAATTTGTTTTCTATATATGGGATTTTTATCCAGTTCAACAAGTGGGATAGGGATTTTGATTTTGTTTATTTCATTTTCCAGATTAAAATTTCCCAGGGCCTTGTTGCTTTCTATGTTTGGGGCCTCCATTCCTTTCTTTTCAGCTTTTATTTGTGGTGCAGATTTGGTTTCACTCACAGGGACCTGTGTTTTCACGATGGGTGTTCCTACTAACTTTGACTTGATAGGTTGCGTGTCAGCAATGCGAGTTTTTTCAGTCTGTTTCTCAGCAACCTTTGGAGCCGCTTCATCAGTTTCGCCCCTAGGAAAGATATTTTTTGTTGGGGAAGTTGGGAGACTCTTGTTCCTAGGTCTTAAATTTTATTTCTCATGTAGTTCGGCTATAATATCATCTGCGATAACCTAATAGGTCAAATCTTTAGAAGTATTGTTGCTAACATCGTCTTCCGATCTAATTTATTTATTTAAGGATTTTTCATAATCCTATCTTGATAAATAGGGTGATTTACTATCGTCACCAAGATTATTTATATCCTCATCTAAATCTTCAAAATCATCTAGGTCTTCCTCTCCAATAAATTTTTCACTTTTGAAGGGGGTTGGGATTTTTTGATCCTCGTTCTTAATTGTTTTCTGTGGGGCCCGAGGATCAGTATTCCTTCTAAAATCCTTCGTAGGAAAATTATCCCTTTTTGATTTATCTAGTTCCATTTTTTATATCTTATTTGAAAGTTCTCTAATTACCCTAGCCATCTCATCTATTTTATCTCCCGAGGATTTCCCCGATCCTGAGGATCCACCTTTCTCTTTGAATTTCCTACTTTCTTTGTTCCCGGTTTCTATTTTTTCTTTTAACTTCCCTGATGCCATCATGTTCGATTCAATTTCTAGAGCATCTTCTTGCATTTTCGTGAGATCTATTGATCTCCTTTCTCTCAATAATAGAGCAAAATCAGGATCAAAGGATCCAACAAAATTCACCTTTGTTGCGGGTTGAGAAGGTTTGACCTCGACCGGGATTTTATTATACAACTTGTTAAACCTTTGTGTGAACTCGAGAACTGATTCTAAGTTTTTCTTTCTAAGGGCTCCAAATTCAGTTAGGTAATAGAGGTGGTCCCTCCTTTCCCCCCATTGTCTGATAAAAGCATTTTCAAGTTCTTCGTAAGATCTTAGAGATCCGACTGCTAAGTCTCGGAACCAGGTCCTCACTTGTCCTTCAAAAGTATGAACGAGGAGTCTAGAATAGACATCTTCGTGTTCGATTCCGAGGATGTCGGAAAATTGGTCAAAGAAATTTATGTGTTCTTGAGCGGTTAAATCTCCTTCCCCTGTAAATTTGGGAAGGATTTTCATATAGTTTTTGGGAAGGTCATGTAAGGGAACTCGGAGGAAAAGGGGGGCATATCTGGCAACTACCTTAGCAAAGATTCTAGGAAGTGGTGCTTGGCCGCCTGTTGGTCCTCCTGGGGCACCACCCCCAGCTCCTGCGCCTTCGTATGCAACCATCGATGAATTTGAGGCTGAAGCTCAGAGTGTGTGAGGAGAAGGCTCATGAAAGTTTGGGGTATATTCTTTAGGAAAAAAAAATGCATTGTTTGAAGGGGGAAGCAAGACAGATCTCTCAAGTGTTTCCTTAACTTTCAACTGCGTAAAATCAGGCTGACAAATAGTATGTATGGGTGAAATTATTTGTTTAATGGATCTTCATTCTTTTAAAATCCTTTCCGGATTAGAGAATGGTGAGGTCTACTTGTCGTCCGGGTTCTTTCTGGTATTCTTTCGGCTAAAATCTAGTTTACTTATTGTGGAGTCGCCAAGTGAAAAATGAAGGTAGCCTTAGAAGTTTTTTCTATCTTTGTTCACTATCAAAGAGAGAAAGTGTCAATGTCATTCTACCCAGGGAAAATTTGTGTTTCTTCGTTCCCCGACAACGACACTAAAAAGATGTTATTCCTGAGTTTATACTTTAAGTCTCTAAAGTATACTGTCAAGGCATCCGAAAAGATAAAGAGAATTAAGGAGTAAGAATCAATTGCCAAGGGTAAATCATAGTTGGTTTCTCAATTGTCTCTATCTAGCTTCCCATTGTTCTTGGATGTTGATTTCTCTCTCAATAATTGTCCATGAGCGTTATAATTTGACTCGGGTAGTTGTTGTTTGCAGGATAGTATTAAATAAGTTCAAAGCAATGCTAGTTTGATCTTGTAGGCTAGGTTCTATGTTAGGCTCTCTATTACTTGGGACAGTCATGGGGAGTAAAATTTTATTGAATTATAAAATGCTTAAAGATTTTTTGCTTCAGTTTTGAGGGATGAAATAGAAAAGGAGTTTTGAAACTCAAAATAATAACACAATAATAGTAGAGGTCGTTTCATGTACTTGAAACAATTTGAGAATAGTAAAATGATAACAAAAGTAATGCTGTTGAAAAATATGAGGCTTTAATCATGAAAGAATCTCATATCATAACAGAAGGAGGAGAAAAATGATATTTCTAATGAAGTATAAAATATAACCATCCAAATGACCTACAGGTCTTGAAATTGTTGATAGCAATCACATAGGAAAAATTGTAAATGATTAGATAATAAAATAAATTCAAACTACAATAGAATTTTGAGTTAAACTATAGCTGATATTTCATTAGAAAGAAATGAAAAGAAAGATGTTGAAAGATATTGAAAACAGAGTAAAGGAACACATAGCTTCAAGGTGACAAAATTCATAATCTCTTCTGCATTATCTATATCATAGTAAATCGGAAAACTTCTGATAAAATTGGCTCCCCAAAAAAACAAAAATCCCTTTCTCAGTCTTGTGAAATTATATTTATACATGATCACCAAACTTTTCTTTTCTGTTGGTGATTAACCAACTTCCAAAAACTAATGGTTACACGAATGTGAAATATTGAACTGTTAATATTTCTATCTTTATCTTCTTTGATTAATTTCGATGATGAAATTGTCAAAATAATACTTTATGTCTTCGTTGATGAACTTCCTTCTTCTGTTCTAAGACAACGAATACATTTTCCTAGAAACTGCAACAAAACTCTGGGAGCTTCTGGAATATCTTTTGCCTCAAATATGAAGAACTTTCTCTGTAGTTCAGGCAGATGGTCTTTGATTATCGTTCTTGTGAACTTAATAGTTTGTAACTTTAAGTTCAACATCACCATCCATTTTTCAATTTGAGTGACATTGATTACCTTTATTTGTGGGATCTCTACATGAATTTCTTCCAGATCCTCCTTGAATCTTAACTGATGCTTAACAATGTTAATTTCTCCTAACAACCCTGGACAGTTGTTTCTTCCAATGTTCAATGAAGCTTTCTCTAAAAGGTCAAAAATTCCTTGACAACTGTCATTAACCTCTCTGGTTATTCTCTTGTTTTCTGTGAGGTTTTCCTCCAATACCTTGAGTATTATATCACCTTTAACCTACTATGAAACAGATAGATTTTGAGTTTATCTGACCTCCTCTTTTGTTGAAAGAGTCGCTGCTTTTTGAAAAGTTGTTCTGGCTACTTTCACTTCTCTCTCTTTCAGGTGAATACTCTCCAAGGATTTACTTGTTTCCTGAAAGTAATTCTGAATAAATCCCAGCTTAAAGAACACTTCCCGTTGCTCTTTTTCTATATTTGTATGTATTTCCAACACCTGGGCTTGGAAGATTTCAAACTCTACCACTTGATTTTGAATGGAATTAATCTTATTTTGTAATTGTTCATTTTTTTCTTCCTATTGTAGGACCTATGCTTGACTGACCTGTATCTTCAGGTTTGTTTCATCTAAGCTTGCTTTTAGTTTTTGAATCTCTTGACTGTCATTGAATATGGCTCGTTCTATACCCTTGTTTATCTCCCAACTAATACTTCTTTCAGTCTCCTTTAATTGACTTTGTAGCTATGCTATCACCTGATCTTTCTACTACAACATAGTTCTCAAATTACCCACATAGTATAAATTTGTCGATGCTAAGGCTCCCATTGTGCCTGCTATTTCTGTAGTGAATTCCCCCTCTTCACGTTTTTGTTCATCTACAATGATCTTGTGCTTTTTTATCATCATGTTTCCTCTTGGATGAATTTCCTGTTTCAGGATAGCCTTCCTCTTTTTACTGAAAAAGTAATCAGAGGAAGGAATCTCATCCCTAGAAATAGGTTTGAGATCACTAACATAAAGAGCTCCCTCTTGGGGGTTTCCATAGGTAGACTGTAATGGGGTCAAATAAGTAATAGGACTTCCAAGCTCCGTTTATGTTGTTCCTCCTACTTTTTTGGGAAAATCCTCAGGGATTTCTAGGGATGTTTCCAACTCCTTTCCTTTCCCTGACTCTGATTTCTCTGTCTGAGGAACTTTTGTTTCTTGTGAAGGCATTTCAATATCCTTCATATTTCCCTTTGTATTTGATTTATCCTATGCATTTGTTTCAAAACCTGGGGGTGGCCCTTCCTTCTCTAGAGGGGGGGTCATGGATTCACCCTGCAACATCTTTGGCAAAGAAATTCGCCTGTGACTTTGGAAGGACATGAAACTAGTATGTAAGTCGGGTGATAAGTCTCGTACCCTGTTCAATACCTCCTCATAGGTTTTAACCTCTTTGAATATATCATCATAAACAGACTCTTCATGTTCATAAGCTTTCATATTGTGGTGTATAAAATGTCTATTTACTAGCTGATAAGGGTCATGTTTTTTATGTTCAATATTTACCATTTTAACTTCTTCTAGTTCTTCGACTTCCACTTTAGAATGGCCTAGGTTTAGCAATGAAAATTTCTCGATATGTACAGGGAAGATTGGCTAGGACTTCTTTTGAGTTGCCTTTATCTCTATTCCAATACCACCTTTCACTATTTGTTGTGCTACCTCGCTCAATACCAGTCTATCTGGGAGGAATTTTGGAAGCGCATGAGGGGGGATTGAGAACCCATAAACCCTAATGTAAGAGAAGTTTTCATCAATGAACTAGTTGGCTACTGCTTTGACGTTTTCTGAGACTGTTTCAGAAATGAGAGGGGGTTCACAGCCATAACAAATTTTATGCATTGGAATTACTATGAAATGAATTTTTTTGTAAAACGCATTCTTAGCATTTTCTTCCCATAGCGCAGAGTGATACTCGTGAATGGGTTCGGGGCAGGTTATGCTCCAACTCCAATTCATCAGGGGAAATGGATTCACAAAGCATATTGCATCCATGATGTACATCGACATGAAAAGTCCACTGGCTGACCTTTAGATATTGTAACTCTGCAATTTGAAACCTCTTGAGCTAGGTTATCAGACAAAATCTTGCTCCAGTTAAAAGTGTATCCTTCTGATGCTTCTTCTAAAAAGGGTACCCATTCTACGTGGAAATGGCAGGGATTCTTTTTCCCAAATAGTCTACACAACATAATGGCTACATAGACCATGTACTCGTTCAAAGATGTTGTGGCATAAATTCCATGGGTATCGGCCCTAAATTTCGATGGACATCTCCACCATTCTTTGATTAAATAGGGATAAGTTTAGTCTGCCTCAGTACACTCCTTCCTTTGAAACTCAGTTGTAAATTCGACATTATAAATGTGCTTAGGATTTGGTGAGATTTTATACATTACTTGTATATGCTCTGGCCTGAATGAGCCGACAACGACTACTTGATCATTTAAAATGATTCTTGTTGGGATATCAACCTTCTCCAAGGCCCAATTGATCATGTCGTTGTATGCCATGAGCCGCGGGCATGCTTCGATATTAAGAAGCTCCGATTCTGCTATATCCCAAAGGTGATTCTCGGAATCAGCAAGAGAATTTTTTATTTCGTAATCCAAGAGTTCATAAATTTCTCTCCAGGATTTAATTGAGTTGATGGCGTGCGGTGTAGTGTCGGATATGATATCTCCTTCTGGGTTACGCATCTCCTTTGTATCTTGAATCTTCTTCGGTGCTTTCTTTGGTACCATAGCTTTATGTCATATAAAAAACCTATCTCAGAAAAGAAGTGTATGAGCTTGGTCGAATGCGAATTACCTTTGAAAGACAGAAAAAGCATAGGTTTTGGAACACCGACTTTTAATTCACCTTAAACTCGTTTTATGATGAAAAAACTGATGCAACTGACATGTAATTAATTACATTTAATGCAAAGAATATTTCTGAGATACGCATTAGTTTCGCAACATTTATCAGTTATCTGTTTATTAATATGGCCGTATTTTGGCACTTTTTGAATTCAAAATTCGAAAGATTTCATTCAACGGAAACCGAAACACGAACAAACCTAAGAAGTCTGATTGTCATTAATCATGCTTCTAAAATAGAGTTAATTCAATCTAAACACAGATTATGAGTCGAGACTTCGCGTTTTGGGATTTCGGGGATCATGTTGACAAGAGGTATGTTATCGTTGAACCCCGATTCCTGAAAGTGTGAAATCATGATAAGATTAAGTTAATCCTTAACTTTCGTATTAATAAATTAATTAATCAGGATTAAACTAACTTTCATTCTTTCGAGAAATTGAAGATTGGTATTTCGTGATTCAATATGTAAGGAAAACACATGGTTTGAGTAGACTCGAATCCCGAAAGGTTTAAAAAATTGTTAATCAACTCCTTTAGGGTTTAAATTACTATGATTTTAAGAATAACTTTACAAAAAGCGTGTCAGGATTTTTTTAAAAACAGTTTCGGTTTTTTTCCTTTGATTATTTAAAGATTAAATCTTGTCGGGACTTCGGTATAGGGCTTTTGGAAATGATAGCGAGGGTTATGCTTTATGAAAAGTGGAAACCTGAAAAAGGAAGGTTTTAGTCTTGAAGATAAAAAAAATTAAAATGTGTTTCAAAACTTATCACCCATGAAGCTCGTTCCTTCCCATTTGGAAGTCACTCATCCTTCCAAAGAACTTAGGATAAAACATCACATTTCACATGGCTTTTGGAATAATATTAAAATATTATTCCCAAGGACTTAAGCCCCTAGGCTCAACACTTAGCCTCTCTTTCCAACCTTCCAACCCCTAATCCCTTACCCACTCTGTGGAATCTTAGTCCCCCATCACTCATTTATCGTGGTCGATTTGCACATAGCGGTGTTTATATTTTTTTATTAATGTTCTGCATGTTTACATATGCAAAAGAAGGCTCCTGGCCTTAACACTTAGGCTCTCCGGCCTAATAACACATAAGCCCACCATCTTATAAAAACTTTTCTCACCAACCTATAAAACATAATTACAATTCATAATGAAATCTTTATACTTCATAGACATGATTTACAATAAGGCTCGGCCTTGGGGACATTACAAAGTGTCTACGAGAAGATGTGCAAGAATAGACCGTGCAGTCAGATGGGTGGGTACAGAGATCGGAGAAACTCCCATTTTTCATGGCATAAATGAATTAAAAGAATTCCTAAAAAGATACGAGGATGAAGTGTTAGAGAATCATAGGCTCTTACCCCTGGAAATTTCACTCAAGGAAACACCTGCAAGATGGTAGGGTGCACACAAAGAAAAAATTAAGGACTCATACCAATGTAAGAGGTTACTGTGTATTAGATTCGATGCAGAGTAGGAAAGCAATGAGATGTAGAGATATGATGGACATGGGACACCAACAGAACATTTGGAGAAATGAAGAACACTATAGAGGATGATACCACCATAGGAATAGCCTCATCACTTCATCCAAACATTGGAAGGAATTCTAGAAAACTAGTATGTAGATCAGGAACTGCGTAGAGGCACTACAGAATATACATCATTACAATAGAAATTTATAGTAACCTTCTCATTTGAACATGAGAACTCCAACATGGATTCAATGCTAAAGAAAATAAGAGGTGTGATATTTATTGATGAACCAGAGGTTGAATTCATGACAGAATACCAAGAATAGAATAGGAAGACAGTGAAAGAACTATTGTCATGTTATCATGTGCAGGAAGAAGCACCAGATGAATATGACCCCCACAACATTAGTATTATATAAGTTGAAGGTGAAAGAGAGGTGGAAGGTCCATCTTTGGAATCAGAAGTATTTTCTACACCTATCAAGGTGAAGAAAGTCAACATTGGCATAACTGAGAATCCCAAAATGGCCATCATTGGAGACTATTGTGATGAAAAAATAGTAGAAAGGATAACAGAGTTACTACGCGAGTACAATGACTTATTTCCAACAAAATTTACAGATATGAAAGGCATAGAAATAGAGATAGGAGATATGAAGATACCTCTCAAACCCGATGCTAGATTTGCCAGACAGAAACCGTATAGACTAAATCCAATATATAAGTAGAAAGTGAAAGAATAAATTGACAGAATGTTGGAAGTTGGTATCATAGAAACAATGGAGGAATCTAAATGGATAATCCCTATGGTAGTTCAAGATAAGAAGCAAAGGGGGATAAGGATTTGTGCAGATTTGAGGAAACTGAATGATGCTTTCCTACATGACCTATAACACCCCAGGTTTTGAGTCTCGATTTTAAATAATGTATTGTTACAATGCTGAGAGGCCAGATTGCCCAAAACAATTATTAAAAGGCCAGTGTGCCCAAGACATGTAATTTTTTTATCATTATTAATAATAAATGCACAGATCGTTGCTAGATGGACAAGGACTAGAGTTATAGGGGGATATTATTCCACAAGAGAGGGGGCTTGAGGGGATAAGTGGTTATTCCTATTCTAATTATCCTTTTTGTCTAAGGGAGGGGATCGGTTACGTGAGCTTCTTGGGGAAGGCCAGGAGGTTCTTGATTACCCCCGAAATTACTTAAACCCACCTCTGGTCTGATGGGGGGGTTGGTCATTGGCTCATTTTCTCCTTCACTTCTACATTCACACCATTCTATCCCTCACACACTTTCATTCATGCACCTCCATGCACCCACTTACCCGTTCATTGAGCCATCCATCATCTGCATCTTGGCTCAGGGAAAGGAAGATGAAATGTTGAATATTAGCCATGAGATAGTTTTTTGTAGTGGTCGTTGGTGTGATCCAATCATGACCTGAGGCTGCATGTATGAGATGCATTGGCCCGTGTCCAACATTTTTCACAACTGTGAGTCCTGAGAGTTCCAGCATTGAGATTCGGGACCAATTGCATTGAAGCCTAAATAAGGAGAAGGATTGCCTGAGGGACTGCGTGGCAAAGAAGGGTGGAGGTCTGTTCTCTCAGGTGGTGCAAGCTGGGTAGAAGAGAGATGGGCACTTGGATTGCTGTGATATCTGGGAAGCCTATGATAGATTGGGTGCTGACTGGTTTGGGAAGCCAAGTAACACTCTGGAACCATCCTTGTGGATTCATAGCCCTGGCTCAGCGGTGATGTTCCTATTGAGATTTGGAATAGTAGTGTCTACGATTGGGTGGAATGTCCTTGGTCTGTAGCCAGTTGGTGTCATCTTTCATACAGATAATTTCTCTCTGTTATGGTATCATTTACATCTATATGAATGTATTTATGCGGTGTATACTTAATTATTGTTTAATTGAATCTTTAGACTATGCATGCTTTTTGGATATTGTTGTGCATGTCGTTAAAGTCTTTTATTTTATGCATCCTTAAATTTTAAAAGGTATCTGTAAGAGAAAGAATTCCAAGGGTGGTCTTGAAGGTAGGATGCCCAACCTGTGGGTGGTTGGGTTTGTTACAGTTTGGTATCATAGCTTCTGGTTGAAACACTAGGCTGGTATGGGTCAAGTCTGTTGGTTAGAGTCACAGGGTCGATATCGAATCCTGACCATGGATTTGAAAATCTCAGGAGAAATGGTGTTGAAGAATCTACTTGGGAGATAGAATGTTAGAGACCTGTGTAAGGGGTTCGAAGAATCATGATCGTCCCCTTCGAATTCAGGAGTGATATCCACTGTAGGATCGGGAGAGATAAAAGATCATTGTATTGAAGGATATGTGAACATGGGTCATCCGATGAAAAGGAAGAAATGGTTAAGGTCACAACTATCAGATCCCATGGGAGAGGGAGATCAATGGACAGGAAGAATTGCGGGGAACCAAGTTCCATGGAACATAATTTCCCAAGGTGGTCTCGCAATCCAAACCACGGTTTCCCCAAGGGGTTACATGTCAACATCAAGAGAAGCACAAGGTGAAAAGTGAGTTACTCCAAACCATCGATGCGTGCCCCCAAAAATTGAAAGGCATGCAGTGATGTGACAGGTTAGGGATCGAACATCGAAAATCCGAATAGTCGAAGTATCTGGGGACCGTCAATCCATAGAATGACACGTGTCAACCGATTGTGTGCTTCGAGTGAAAGAACTCCGGGAAATAGCAAGCGAGGAGAAGTTGAGAGTTGAAACTCCTGAATCTTGGAGAGCCAGAGACCTAAAGTAAATGTCGATTGTCAGATCTTTCGAAGTATATGCTGACCGTCGATCGCCAAAAGGTTACATGTCAGCAGATTAGTAACTCTGGAGGAATCTGTTTGAGAGGTTTTCATTTGATATTTGAGACTCCCAAATCCCGAAGAGCCTCGACCATCCGATCGTCCGAGAGGATCTCAACCATTGATCTGTAGAGATCCACGTGTCACCAGATCCAGAAGACACACATTGAAGGATAGTTGATTTTAGGTAAAAGCACTCTGGGAGAAAGTGCAGGAGGAAGGTTTGAAACTTCTGAAGCCTGAAGAGCTGAAGCGATTCATAGTCGTTGATCTATGGGAGGACACCCGTTGACAGATCATGAAATCCCTGTAGAAGCTCTCTAGGAGGAGGCAAGTGAGGAAAGTTGAGACTCCTGAAGCGTGGAGTCCCGAAGTGGATCTCGATCATTGATCGTGAAAGAGGATGAGGACTATTGATCCAATCTTAGATGAAAGCTATGAAGACCCGAAGCTCTAGAAAAGCACTTTTTCAACTATGTGCAGGGGCATAGTCATGGTCATATGCATATTGGGAGCTGAGGGAAGGAGGGATAAGGGCCGAAGGAGGGATAAGGGCCTACGCATGATGATATTCTATGTCGGCCAAGGATAACAAGACACTGCTATTTTCCAGATAATGGAGATATGATCTCCATGAACAAAAAAAATAAAGAGACCTATAGCACGGTTTGACAATTTTATTTATCATATGCATAATTCTAACAAAATGGTCGCCTACAAATTTTGCAGAATTAAGGGGTTTAAACACATCAACTCAGGATGCATATTGAGGAAATGGAAGAAGATGGGGGAACCTCTAGTCATGATAAGGAGGTCGAAGGCCAGAATACTAGAGTTGGTAATGTAGAGATAGAGTCCAATGGACACAAGGGAAAATGAGAGAAGGAAAGGCTACTAGAAATAGTAAGAAGCCCAAAGATGGAATTGCAGAGCTACAAAGAATACAACGAGAGACTGATGAGAGAGAAAAGTTATATAAATTTTAGAGTGTTGCAGAGACAAACAAAGAAGGGATCAAACTCAAGACAAGAGGAGGAAGGCATGTGCCATGAAAGAAGGGATGATCTTGGAAGAGTTGGTTATTCCAAAAGTGCTAGTAGAGCTCATGGACACCACTCACCTCCTTACCCATAAATAAGGCTTTATGCATCAGAAGATCCCATAAGAAGTCTAGAGGTGTCTCCTGCCAGACACCAAAGAAGGAAACAAGAGGTAGATAGTTTTCTAGGAGATCTTAGGAAGCTCAAGCCATCTTACTTTGATGGTGAAAGAGAAAGGGAAGATGATGCCAAAGCATGGTTTCTTGGGATCATGAGATATTTTCAATTGCATAACTATTCATCCAACCTGGAAGCCAGGATTTCCACCTACTATTTACATGGGAAAGTTGCAATGTGGTGGGAGAAATTGAAGCAAGTGGAACATGTTAATGAAAATAGGATCACTTGGAATCAGTTCAAGAAGTACTTCTAGAAGGAGTACCTCTCAGAGCATTGACAAGAAAATGCAGGAGTTCTTTGAACTCAGGTTGGGAAGCATGACTATTGCAGAGTACGAGAAGAAGTTCTTGGGATTGTTAAAGTATGTCAAGTTCATTGGTGATGAAAAAGTGAAAATACATAGATTTCTAAGTGGACTGCCAGCCTTTTATAAGGAAAAGATCAAATATGATGAACCTGAGACCTTGACTGAAGCCATCAAGAAGGATAAATACCTATATGAGTAAGGCCAGGGAAGATAATCCCTACAGAAATCTTGTAAGGACAAGAAGAATGTGAAGTCCGATCAGAGGAGGAAAGGATTCAAACCTCCCTTCAATAGGAATGAGCCTAATAGAAATCATCAAGATCAGTATTCTAAGGGGAATTTCAAGAAAGAATATTCCTTGGGAAAAAGGGGAATACCACCAATCCAATGCTGGGGATGCAAGGAAAATCACTTGTACAAGGATTTCCCACATAGAAAGGACAGAGTGAGGATTGTGCACAACATCCAAGAGGCTACAAAAGTCGAAGATATGGGAAGAATCTATGCATATTTAGATGATCGACAAGAAGATTACCAGTCCAATATGATTGAGGTGGAAGGTAAGATCATAAATCAACCTGTTTCTATTTTGATTGATTTAGGAGAAAGTCATTTCTATATTTATCCTAAGATAGTGGATAGATTACATTTGTAGAAAAGTAAACTTGGAAAAGCAAGTTTGGTTCAGTTAGCCATTGGAACCAAAAGAAGAATCCATGATATGGTCACAAGTTGTTCCATAAGTATTAATGGCATGAATACTAGTATTGATCTAAATATCATACCATTGGGGTCCTATGATATTCTGATTGGAATGGATTGGTTGGAAAAGCATCATGTTGTCCTAGATTTTCATAACAAGACATTTACCTGTCTTGATGGAAATGGAAAACAAAGAACTGTGAAAGTAATTCCAAGACCCATCTCTATAAGGGAGATTTTAGCCTGACAGTTAAAAAGATTCTTTAGGAAAGTATGTCAACTATATGCAACTCATGTGGAAGAGCCAAATAATACAAAGGGGCCAAGCCTCAAAGATTTCTCAGTACTACAAGAATTTGAAGATGTATTCCAATAAATACTCGGATTTCCACCAAGAAGGGAGATATATTTCTCAATTGGTTTAGTGCCAAGAGTTGCCCCAGTGTCAAAAACACCTTATAGAATGAGTACACCAGAGTTGAAAGAATTACAAATGCAGTTGGAAGAATTGTTGAAGAAAGGGTACATACGTTCAAGTGTTTCACCTTGGGGAGCACCAATACTTTTTTTCAAAAAGAAGGATGGAACCTTGAGGTTGTGTATTGACTTTCGACAGCTGAAAAAGTACACTATAAAGAAAAAGTATCCTCTACCCTGAATTGATGACCTCTTTGATCAACTAAGAGGAGAAACGATATTTTCAAAGATTGGCCTGAGGGTGGGATAACATCAGGTAAGAATCAAGGAAGAAGACATCCATAAGACAACCTTTAGGACCAGGTATGGGCATTATGAATTTGTAGTGGTGACATTTGGATTGACCAATGCACCAACTGTATTCATGTGCTTAATGAATGGAATATTCAAGAATTATTTGCATAAGTTTGTCATAGTATTCCTGGATGACATACTTATCTATTCTAAGTCTGAAGAGGAGCATGAACATCACTTAATACTGGTATTGCAAGTACTGAGAGAAAATCAGTTGCATGCCAAGTTGAGTAACTGTTATTTCTATCAAAAGAAGAGCCATTACTTGGGACACATTATTTCAGAACAGGGCATAGAAGTAGATCCAGAAAAGATCGAAGCCATTAGAGGATGGGCAACACCCAAAAATGTGTCAGACGTCAAATCTTTTATGGGATCAACTGGATACTAAAGAAGGTTCATAGTAGGGTTCTCTAATATTTCTCATCCCATCACTTCTTTGCAAAAGAGGGGAACTAAATTTGAATGGAAACTCAAGTGTGAAAATAATTTTAATCTGTTGAAGAAATTACTAACTAGTGCACCTGTGTTAAAGATTGTTGACCCAAATGAACATTTTGTGGTATGTACAAACACATGTAAGGAACAACTTGGGGGAGTCCTCACGCAAAATGGACATGTCATTGGATATGAGTCCATAAATCTTAAGGAACATGAGAGGAACTATGCCATGCATGACTTGGAACTTGATTCCATTGTTCATGCCTTGAGGATGTGGAGGCATTATCTCATGGGGAATAAATTTGAATTAAGGACAGACCACATTGGCCTGAAGTATATTTTTGAATAACCGACCTTGAATGCCAGTAAAACAAGATGGATGGAATTTTTAAGTGAATATGACATTGATATCAAGCATATCAAGGGAAAGGAGAATAAAGTTGTCGATGCACTTAGTAGAAGAGTGCATATCATGCATGCTACTGTTGTCAGTATGCATCAGTCAAAGTTGAAGAACAAAATTTTAGATGGTCTTGTTACATACCAGTATTACCTACAAGTAAAGGAAAACTTACAACAAGGAGATGTACAATAGAAAATAAAGGAGTATGAGATAAAGGAAGACAAACTACTCATGCATAAAATTATAATCTATGTTCCTAGTTCTGGAGAACTGAGGAATTTGGTACTAAAGGAAATGCATGATGTTCCTTATGCTGGACATCTTGGTTACAAAAAAAAAATTACAGCAGTAAGAAGCTATTTCTTTTGGCCGAGAATTAAGAAGGATGTTGTTTATTACATCCCTCGATGTATGGAATGCCAGAAGGTGAAGGATGAGCATAGGCACCCAACGGGTTTTCTATAGCCATTGCCAATCCCAAAGAAGAAATGGGAAGTGATCACAATGGATTTCATCATAGGATTACCCAGGAAAAATAAGAAACATGATTTGATCATGGTGGTGGTTGAAAAATTAACAAAGGCTGCTTATTTTTTTCCTATGAAGACAATGCATACAACGACTAATATTGCAGAAATTTTCATGAAGGAAATTCCTAGGTTGCATGGGATATCTAGGACAATTGTCTCGGATAGAGATACAAAGTTTACCTCCAATTTTTGGAGGGGATTGTTTAAATGATTTGGAACAAATCTAAACTTTAGCACAACATATCATCCCCAAACATATGGGAAAACAAATAGAATCAATAAAATAATTGAGGACATGCTGAGAATGTATGTGATGGATAAGCCATCTAAGTGGAAAGATTACTGGCACTTGTTTGAGTTTTCACATATTAATGGGTATCAAGCTTCCTTGAGAATGAGCCCATTTGAAGCCTTGTATGGTAGGAAATGCAATACTCCAGTAAGCTGGGAAAACCCAGCAGATAGAGTGGTACTTGGGCCAAAGTTGCTCAAGGACATGGAAGACCAGGTGGTCAAGATCAAGCAGAATTTAAAGGCAGCTCAGGATAGACATAAAGTTTATGTAGACAAGAAAAATACAACTAGAGAATTTAAAGTAGGGGAGCATGTACTTTTGAAAGTGAAGCCCAAGAAAATCTCTTTGAAATTGGGTAGTTGTTCAAAGTTGGTAGCTAGATTTTGTGGTCCATTTGAAATATTGGACAGAATAGGGACAGTTGCATACATGCTTGCATTGCTTGCTTCCATGACTGTGCATAATGTATTTCATGTCTCTTTACTAAAGAAATATGTACATGATCTTAACCATGTTATTTATTGGCATATGATTAAGGTAGAGAGAGAGGGAGATTTTCAGGTTCATCCGGTGCGGGTATTGGACAAAAAAGTCAAAATGCTCCGGAATCAATTTATAGAGTTGGTAAAAGTTCAGTGGACCTAATATGATCCTGAAGATTCTACCTAGGATCATGAAGATTCCATGCAGGAAAAGTATCCATGGCTTTTTGAATAAATTTGAGATTTTGATCTCTATTTTGTATATGCACTAAGGATAGTGCCAAAATAAGGAGGAGGGGATGTAACACCATAGGTTTTGAACCCCCATTTTAAATAATGTATTTTTACAATGTTGATAGGCCAGAGTGCCCAAAACAATTACTAAAATGCTAGTGTGTCCAAGAAATGTAATATTTTTATCATTATTAATAATAAATACACGGTTGGATGCTAGACAGACAATGACTAGAGTTATAGGGGGATATGATTCCACAAGAGAGGGGGCTTGAGGGGCTAATTGTTTATAACTATTCTAATTACCCTTTTTGTCTAAGGGATGGGATCGGTTACATGATCTTCTTTGGGAAGGATATGAGGCTCTTGATTCCCCCTGAAATTACTTAAACCCACCTCTAGTCTGATGGGGGGGTTGGTCATTGGCTCATTTTCTCCTTCACTTCTGCATTCGCACCATTCTATCCCTCGTGCACTTTCATGCACACACCTCCATGAGAACACGTACCCATTCATTGATCCATCCATCATCCATGTCTTGGCTCGAGGAAAGGAAGTTGAACTACTAAATATTAGCCACGAGATAGTTGGTTGTAGTGGTCGCTTGTGTGATCTGAGATGCATTGGCCTATCTCTAGGATTTCTCACAGCTATGAGTTCTGAGAGTTCCAACATTGATATTTTGGATGAGTTGTGCTGGAGCCCGAATAAGGAGAAGGATTTCCTGAGGGACTGCATGGCAGAGAAGGGTGGAGATCTGTTCTCTCGGGTAGTGCAAGGTGGGTAGAAGAGAGATGGGTACTTGGATTGTTGTGAGAGCTAGGAAGCCTATGAGATCTTGGGTGTTGACTGGTTTGGGAAGCCAAGTAACACTCTGGAACCATCCTTGTATATTCATAGCCCTGGTTTGGGGGTGACGTTGTTGTTGAGATTTGGAACAATAGTGTCTACGGTTGGGTGGAATGTCCTTGGTCTGTAATCAGTTGGTGTCATCTTTCATAAAGAAAATTTCTCTCTATTATGGTATCATTTACATGTATATAAATGCATTTCTATTGTGTATACTTAATTATTGTTTAATTCAATATTTAGACTTTGCATGCTTGTTGGATATTGATGTGCATTTCGTTAAAGTCTTTTATTTTATGCATCCTTGAATTTTAAAAGGTATATGTAAGAGAAATAAGTACAAGGGTGGGCTTGAAGGTAGCATGCCCGGCCTGTGGGTGGTTGGGTATGTTACATGACCCTTTCCCTACACCTTTTATAGATCAAGTCCTAGAGACTGTGGGAGGCCAGGAAATTTATTCATTTACAGATAGATTCTCATGCTACCATCAGATCAAGATAGCCCCAGAAGATAGGTACAAGACCACTTTTGCAACAGAATGGGGATCCTATCAGTACATAGTTATGCCTTTTCGGCTGAAGAATGAACCAACCATATTCTCAAGGGTATTCATAGCTTCTTTTAAGAAGTTCATACATCAATTTCTAGAGGTGTATCTAGATGAATGGACTGTATATATTCTATTAAAATATCATGTATAAGTATTAAGGATAATGTTGTAAAGATGCAGGAAGTGTCATATATCATTGAATATCAAGAAGTGCATCTTTGGGACACCTTTTGGAATATTATTAGGCCATATAGTATGTAAACAAGGCTTGCTAGTAGATCCTGCCAAGATTGAAGTTATTTCCAATTTACCACCATCAAAATCAATGTGTCAGTTGATAGAAACATTGGGACACATAGGCTACTACAATTTTTTTATAAAAGGGTATGTGCAGATCACTGTGACAATGGAAAAATTGCTAAAGAAGGATACTAAATTTCAATGGAATGAGGATTGTCAACAAGGTTTGGACACTCTAAAAGAAAAGATGGTCACAACGCCTATTTTAGTATTCCCATATTGGGAAAATACTTTTCATGTGCATGCAGATGCATCAACTATAACACTTGGACCAATTCTGGCACAACCAGGAGTAGGGGATTTGGACCATCCTATAGAATTCACAAGAAGAAAATTGTTTGAATCAGAGAAGAACTACAACACTATAGAAAGAGAAGTCCTAGATATGGTCTATGCACTTCATAATTTCAAACATTACTTACTGGGAAAACACTTTAAGATGTTCACAGATCATTCATCCCTCAAATACCTAGTCAAAAAGCCAGTGTTGTGGGGGAGGATCTGTAGATGGCTACTATTATTTCAAGAATTTTATTTTTAAGTGATAGTCAAACTAGGGAAGCTGAATGCAGGACTTGATCACCTGTCAATGGTAACCAATGGAGAAGATCCTACCAACTTGAAATACAACTTCCCTGATGCGTAGTTATTTTTAGTCCAAGTAGCTGACGAATATTTTGTTGACATCATTGAATACTTGAGTACATGGACTATGCCACAAGAGTTTAACACTGTGAAAAAGAAGAATCTATTAGTTAGAGTTGTAGACTATCAATTGATTGCTGGACACTTATACAAAATGGGCACATACAACATTTTGAGAATATGTGTACTAGAACATGAAAGGCCTATAATTTTAGTAGAAACTCAGGAGGGAATAGATGGAGGACACTATGTAGGAAAAGCTACCGCGCATAAGGTATTGTGTGCAAGAATATGGTGACCAATAATCCACGGAAATGCTAAGGAAGATTTCCAGATATGTGATGTTATTCAGAGGGTTGGTAAACCTAATAGAAGGGATGAGATGCCCCTATGACCACAAGTAACTTTGCAGGTATTTGAAAAATGGGAAATAGACTTTGTGGGGCCAATCCATCCACCAACAAAAAGGTCAGGAGTGAGATATATCATTATTGCGACATAATACTTAATAAGATGGGAAAAATTAGCACTAGTCAAAGACTGCAGTGCAGAGACAACAACACACTTCTTCTTTGAGCAAGTGATCACTAGATTTGGTTTTCCAAGGATTTTGATGAGTGACCAAGGCACTCACTTTATCAATAGTACTATCAAGTCTATGACTGGAGAGTTTGAAGTTTACCATCAGAAGAGTACACCATACCATCCTCAAGCAAATGGAACAGTAGAAGCCTTCAATAAGATCTCAGAGAATGCTCTAACAAAGATCTGCAATGTCAACAGGGATGATTGGGACTTGAAAATACCAATAGTACTATGGGAATGCATGAATACATGTAATAATATGACAAGGCAGACACCATTAAAATTGGTGTATGTGTTATAAATAATATATGTGCTCGTTTAACCATAGAAAATATAGCAATATTGTCACCCAACCATAGGCCGAAGCCACCCCTAGCACCTTAACCTTGACAAAGGATGATTCTGGAAGAAAACCCTAGGCCTAATAGCCAATCAATGTAGCATACCTCTCTCTGGAGATAGCACACAAGGAAGACAGTCCAAGCCTAAACCAAGAATACAAGTTGCATTAGTTGCAGTTGCAGCTACTCTCCATACTTGTGCACTTACTCAATTTATGTAGTGCACACTCTTACATTTCTCCAATTGTGAGTTGTGTATGTCAAATGAGATCTAGCATCATGTATTTATACTGCTCCTCCTTAGTTGTCTGGGCCAACTTATGATTCTGGAGGCTAAACATTCAATATTAAATATTTCCTTTAGCTGACTTATCTTGTAGGGTTATGTCCAATGCTTTAGGGTTTCTTATTGCTTCCCAGAATATTCTATTCTTGTCAGGGTTACATGTGGAGGTTAATACCTCCCACAACTACCATAATATCAACATTCTCTTCTAGATAGGGAGGTATTTAAAGAAATAGTCTTGAGAGAAAACATACAATTCAAATGGTAGCATCATCATAGCCATACAAGCTATCTCATGATTAGATCATGAGCACCATCATCATTGTCAATATCATCTGATAGCATCAACTGCATCATCTATTGAATCCATACTCCATCTGAGTAATCATGCATGATACTGAATAAGTCACCCACTCCACAGAGTGATACAAGAACCATTCTTCAAATCCGGACATATGTCCTAGAATAATGATTATTCCAACAGATAATGGAAGCCACGCCATGGAATAAAAGGACTATTCTTCTAATCTAGACATACGTTCTAGAATAATAAATGTCCTGGGCCATTTTTTGCCTAGATAATGTCTGTCCACTAGCACACTGACTATCCATCTAACTGATAATAATTTTCAACACTACTGATAGTCTACACGGAAATCAAAACAATGTCATTCAATATAACACAAATGTGTCTATCCATAGTAGTACACAACTACTATCCAGTTGTACACTACCACACCAAGTAGCACATGACTACTTAATCAGTGACACATAGTCATAACCAGTGGAACACATCCACAACAATAGCATACATCTATTGTCCAGAGACATACAATCTCCATATAAATCATATAATCTGATATCAACCTGCACAGAAACAATATCATGATATAAACTAAGTCATCTGGGCCATTCTTCCATTCACATTTGTGAGATATGGAAGAGCATCTTCCCTAAGAAAGTAAAAAATCAGCCATGGTATATCTATACTATTCTTCTCAAGCATAGAAGAATAATTGTCCCTGATTTCTGATCCTGGACCATTCACCTAACTGGGCCATTCATTCGACACTAGTCATAGTGAAACCTGAAGAGAATGAGTCTTCCCCAGGGAATGTGTGTCCCTGATTGTTGAACTTGGACCATTCACCTAAATGGGCCATTCCTCCAACACTAAACATAGTTCAACTTGGATAGAATGAGTCTTCCCTAGGGAATGACTTTTCAGACCATTTCATAATGGAAATGACTGTCCTGCACCAACCTCCAAAATCAATCATTCTTCAAAACTTCTCACAACTGTGAACTTCGAAAGAATGAATTCTCGACGAGGCAGACCATTCTACTTGAGCACTACTCAGAGTGACTTCCAAGAAGAATGATTGTCCTAGAGAATTCTCCCACATTGTCCACAAGGGGAATCATTGTCTATGGTACATCAAAAATATATCAAACCATTTTCATTTTGAAAATGATTGTCTGATCTGGACCATTTTACGAACTGGAAAATGCATGTCCGTTAGAAATATCAAACCACTTTCCAAACTAGAAAGGAACTACTCATCTTGGACCATTTTTCGAACTGAAAAATGGTTGTCGATAAATCAATAACACATCAGTGCTCCCTCCCAACTTGGGAGTAATCTATTCCTTTCTCAATAAGGAAGTCGTATCCACGATCCCCAACTTGTTTCTTAAGTACACAACTTTTTTTTTCATCTTGGATAGAGGCTTTACCAAAATATCTTCTATCTTCTCATATGTGGAGATATATTGGATAAATACTTCTCTTTTATGGACTTCATCACAAATAATGTAATGCTTGATCTCAATGTACTTTGGTTTGCAATAGAACATTGGTTTTCTATGAAGGATTCATATAGCTATGATCATTACAATATATCATAGTTGAATTCAGTACTTCTATTTCCTGCTAGCTCATGACATCGTGGTAAAAATCAAACTGAAACATATCCAATCAACACTTCTTCTATCATCATGAGATTTTTTCATGGATCAATAATCCATCATCCCAGACTTCTGAGTAACCATTATGATACACTATCTCTATCATAGAAAGTTTTCACCATGATTTAGTTGTGCATGAGAGGCTCTACACCAGGTTGTTTGAATGCATAAAAGGTATTCTTCCATCTGTATACAAGGGTCTCTTTCTAGTATACCTCAAAACCTTGAGGTTTCTCTACATATTCTTCTTCTTCAGTTACTCTTTTGAGAAGAACAGTCTTTACATTCATTTGATGTAAACTCCAAACCATTGCAGAAGATATAATGGCTCATGTAGAGGTATGTATGGTTACTAAAACAATCTATCATAGTCTTCTCCCTCCTTCTGGGAGAACCATTAGTTTTGAATCTCACAATGCTTCCATTCATAAGTCTTTCATACATTGTTCTTCATCAAAAATTCCATTTCTTCTTCTTGATTGCTTCTAGTGGGTTTAAACCAAGCTGGTGGTTTTTGTGATTCTCGGTATATTAACTGGTTGTTCTGGCTTTTCTTTCTTTCTTAGAATATTAATTTTCTTCCTCATGTTCTTATTTAGATTTTGGGTCCATGGAGTCTTCTATGTTAATTTTTTTAATTAAATAAAGTACCTAGGCAAGTGTTTCTCATCCCTAGGCGCCTAAGGGGTGAGAAAGTGCCTAATGTGGGCCCTAGTCATTTAATTTGTGAGATGCAAATTAAAAGGTGACTTTATGGCTTTAGTGAGGGTGAATGAAGAGACATCAAATCTCAGCCACACATCTAATCTAATCTCATCCATTGGATTGGAAAACTCCTCACCTACCTCACGAGGTCGATTAGGGTTGAGGGGCGCACCCATTTTTGGGTCGTTCATGCATTTTTGTTGAGAGAGAAAAAAGAGAAGAAAGAGGTCGAGCTTTGAGAAGAGAGACAACATTTGCAGGAGGAGAGTCATGCATCCCAAGGCAAACAACAGGCATGGATTACGAGGCAACATACAACATTTAATATCAGTCCGTACAGTACGGATTTGAGGGGCCGTACAACATTTATTGTGCACAGAAATCGAGGAGAACAACAACACAGATTTCTGGAAAGATTGGCACACATTCCAAGGCTTCTGTATAGCACTTTTCAAGCATAGAAATCAATGAAGGTGTTGGGCACAATTTTTTGGGTAAAGAAAATCCGTACAATCCATATGGACTTGCACATAAAACGAGGGTCGTACTGCCATAAGTTCTCGGCAAAATTTTCAAGGTGTTGGGCATGTTTTTCAAGGCATTTGCTAAGCTCGATTTTCCTTACAATTGCAGTAGATATTTGGCTTGCATTTCGAGGATAGTTCGTACAACATTTAATGTTGTGATAGCCATACAATGGTACGGATTTCTGGTTAAAAAATCGAGGAGCAGGCTACAGGAATTCCCATATAAGTTTGTAAATTTATGAAGATGAATATGTTGTAAAAGAATTTCTCAGAAGCCCATAAATAATAAAAAGCGCTCTCTCACTGGTTTTCCCCTTTTGGGTTTTTCCAGGGTCGATGTTAGACCAAAAATTTCTGTGTCATTAATTTTTTGAGTTTTATATGTTGCTAATATTTTATTTCTGCGTTATAAACGATGTTCAGAATCCTCATGTTTCAGTTCTGAAATCAATTTTCTACAATGTATTTAATTGTTGATATAAAACTGGGTTTGGGCATTAAATATTGGTTGAAAAATCACCGAGATTGAAACTAGGTTGGGGTCTGGAAATTTACATGGCATCAGAGTTGAGTTGAAAACAAGTAGAGATTTCAGCAGTTAGAAAGTTGGGACAACCGTCACTTCACAGGGGAGATTTTTGAATTTATTATTTTCATCAAAAAAGGATCAATGGCTACAGGTTTGAGATTTTATGACAAACTTTATGGGGCAAAAAATTTTGGTGCTTGGAAGGAGAGGATGATCTTGCTTTTGCAAGAAAACAAGTTGTCGGACATTGTGTAAAATACCACTACTCATCCTGTTGTGATTCCTATTGATGCTAATCTTCTTGTAGCTTACACTAAGAAGAGTATCAAGGCTAAACGTTTTATTCTTGATGCCATAAAGGATCATTTGATTCCTCACTTGACGGGGAAGACACATGCCTATGAGATGTGGGAGTCTTTGACTAAATTGTACTAGAGTACAAATGAGAACAGGAAAATGGTTTTGAGGGAAAAACTAAAGAGCATANTTGGAGGGCATTGTTGCTAGGGAGAAGCTTCCCAGTTGGGAACGTCTTTGGGATGAATTTGTTCAGGAGGAGACCCAGAGAGGTTATGTACATGGTAGTTCATCTATAGGTCATGATGAGGAGAATGTGGCTCCTGCTAGCACTAGCAAGAAGAAGTTAAAAAAGGGTCCAAAGGGAGGACACAAGCCCAAGGGTGAAGGGAAGAAAGACATGAGCAAATTCAAGTGCTTTGCATTCCATAAGTTTTATCACTATGCAGGTCAGTGTCCGAAGAAGAAGAAGAAACAAACAATAGCTTCAGCAGAGGTGGAAGAGTTTTCCACCAAGTTTGACAAGGCATTTTCCTTGATTGTGTGTCTATCCATGAGGACCACTCATATAGATACTTGGTATATTGACAGTGGTGCCTCTCTCCATATGACAAGGGTTTGTGAGCACTTTCCAGACCTCACAGAGATGGGAAATGTTGAGGTAGTGCTTGGAGATGATCGGGAGGTCAAGGTGGTTGGTAGTGAGATTGTATCATTTCAAAGGGAGTGTTTGCCTCCCATGACTTTGAAATAGGTTCTATATGTTTTGGGCTTGAAGAAGAACTTAGTGTCAGTTTCTAATATTGAGGAGAAGGGTTATGAGGTCTTGTTTTGTGATGGGCAGGTGCTTCTTTTCCCCAGGGGGTCTAGCATCACTTCAACCAAAGTGATTGGTACTAGACATGAGAGGTTGTACACGTTTTTGTTCCGTCCAGTGAGATAATTGATTCATACTACCAGCAACAATAGTGACCTACGTGAGCTATGGCACAGGAGGATGGCACATTTGCACCATGGGGCTTTGAGAGTTCTTAGGGAGATGGTGACAGGAGTTCCATATTTTAGTTTAGAGCACCATGAGTTGTGAAAGGGGTGTGCTTTGGGAAAGTACACCAAAACTTATTTTCTGAGCAGTGACAATAGAGCATCAGGGATAATTGATCTTATACATTCAGATGTATGTGGCCCAATGTCTTCGGCATCATTGACTAGTTCCCTATACTATGTTTTATTCATTGATGACTTCTCTTGGAAGTCCTGGATTTTCTTCATGAATACCAAAGGACAACTCTTCAGTCAGTTCCAAGAGTTCAAATCTCTTGTGGAGAACTAGATAGGGAAGAAAATCAGAGTCCTGAGATCGGACAATGGGGGTGATTATGCCTCCAAGGAGTTCATGGACTTCTATGTAGGAGAGGGCGTCATGAGGGAGTTGATTGTTCCTTACAACCCACAGCAGAATGGGGTTGCAGAGAGGAAGAACATGGACATTGTTGGGGCTGCGAGAGCCATGTTACATGATCCGGGGCTGCCACTATTTCTATGGGCTGAGGCATGCTACACTGCAGTTTATTTGCAGAATAGGAGTCCCCACAAGGCTGTGGGGATCATGACTCCTTAGGAGGCCTTTTCTGGGAAGAAGACTGAGGTGGGGCACCTTTGTATTTTTGGGCGCATCACATATTCATATGTCCCTTCTGAGAAGAGGAAAAATCTGGAGCCCATGACAGAGAGAGGGATCTTTGTTGGGTACAGTGAGAATTCAAAGGATTTCTATATATACCTCCCTTCCTTGAGGAATATTGTCTTAAGGAGGGATGTCAGATTTGAGGAGGACATAGCCTTTAGGAATTCTATAGGGACAGAGAAGGGTGAGAAGTCTTCACCATAGATTCAGGTGAGTCCATAGCAGACTAAAGTGACACAGAGTTCGGGGCCACCAGTTTCGGGGATGACAAGTTCACAGGTGACAGGGCCACAAGTTTCCGGTTCACGGGCTACTGGTCCACAGGTTTCAGGATTAGGTACTTTAGAGTCTACTTCAGGATCATTGTATTTAGGAGATGGGGTTGAGAAGGGAGATTCCCATCCACAAGAAACTACTTCAAAGAGGAGGAAGCCCAAGTGGATTCATGACACTTTGAGAGAGGCACAAGGTTCAATGGGGAATCCCAGACAGACAGTGAGGGAGAGTAAACCTCCTGAGAGGTTTTGTAGCTACATTGCGATGGTGAGCAGTATTTGGGAGTCTGAGCCTTCCACTTTTGAGGAGGCCACTGGTAGATAGGTATGGAGAGATGCCATGATGGAAGAATACAATTCCATCATGAAGAACGATGTCTAAGAAGTTGTTCCTAGACTTGAGGGGAAGTCAGTGGTGACTTCCAGGTGGCTCTATAAACTAAAGCATGCTGCGGATGGCAGCATTGAGAAGTACAAAGCTCACTTTGTGGCTTAGGGGTTTTCATAGGTTGAGGGAGTTGAATATGATGAGACCTTTGCACCGGTTTCTAGATACACTTTGATCAGGGCAGTGATCTCCATTACAACAAAGATGGGTTGGAAGATCCAACAGATGGATGTGAAGACCGCATTTATGAATGGTATTATTGAGGAGGAGGTCTATATTGAGAATCCATTGGGCTTTGAGATGCATGGGAGAGAGTCTCATGTGTGTAGACTGAAGAATACATTGTATGGGATGAAACAAGCTCCCAGATCTTGGTATTCGAGGATAGATGCCTATTTGCAGTAGTTGGGTTTTGAGAAGAGTGAGGCAGATCCCAACATATACTTCATTGTGGTTGGAAAGGATCCTCTCATTCTTCTACTATATGTGGATGATATTTTGATTACAGGGGCATAAAGACTCATCAACAACTGCAAGGAGAGACTTGCTTCAGAGTTCGAGATGACTGAAATTGGATTGATTCATTACTTTTTGGGATTGGAGGTTTGGAAGGAGCCTGGACACATATTCCTGGGACAGGGGAAGTATGTGTGTGACATTCTAAGTAGATTTTAGATGGGGGATAGCAGGACCATGACCACTCCCAT
>SNQJ01S0018364.1:40533-57529 GCA_010110895.2 Picea sitchensis | reverse complement strand
GTCATTTAATTTGTGAGATGAAAATTAAAAGGTGACTTTATGAATTTAGTGAGGGTGAATGAAGATACATCAAATCTCATCCATTGGATTGGAAAACTCCTCACCTACCTCATGAGGTCGATTAGGGTTGAGGAGTGCACCCATTTTTTGGTTGTTCATGCATTTTTGTTGAGAGAGAAAAAAGAGAAGAGAGAGGTCGAGCTTTGAGAAGAGAGACAACATTTGCAGGAGGAGAGGCACACATCCCAAGGAAAAAAACATGCACATATTACGAGGCAACATACAACATTTAATATCATTCCATACAATATGGATTTGAGGGGTCGCACAACATTTATTGTGAACAGAAATTGAGGAGAACAACAACATGGATTTCTACAAAGATTGACATGCATTCCAAGGCTACCATACGACACTTTTTAGGCACAGAAATTGAGGAAGGTGTTGCGCATGATTTTATGGGTAAAGAAAATCCATACAGTCTGTGAGGACTTGAACAGAAAATGAGGGTCATACTGCCATAAATTATGGGCATGATTTTCAAGGTGTTGGGCACATTTTTCAAGGCATTTTCTAAGCTAGGTTTTTTGTACAGTTGCAGCAGAGATTTGGAAAACATTTTGAGGACAGTTCGTACAACATTCAATGTTGTGTCATCCGTACAGTGGTACGAATTGTTGGTTCATAAATCAAGGAGAAAGCTACAAGAATGTCCAGATAAGTTTGTAAATTTCTGAAGATGAATATGATGTAAAATAATTTCTCAGAAGCCCATAAATAATAAAAATCCCTCTCTCACTGGTTTTCCCCTTGTGGGTTTTTCCAGGTGTTGTTCCAGAGTTTGTACTTAAGGCTTAGAATTACAATGTCTAGGCATCCAAAAGTGTGTAAAGGGTGGAGAAGAGAGAAATGTCAACCTTCGGCAAAGGAAACTAAGGAAGATTTCTACCTTGGCGTTGTCTATCTTCCAACTATTCCTAGATGGTTATATCATGTTCAATCGCTACCCATGAACATTTGAGTTCAACCCGGGTAGTGGCTGTTTTAAGAATAGTGTCGAAAAGGTTTAAGGAAATGTGCGTTTGATTTGATAATCCAGGTTCGATATTGGGCTGTGTTGGTACAACGACAGTCATGGAGGAATAGTAAAATAAGAAAAACTTCAGAGAGCAATTAAGTGTTGTCTCAATTTGGTCGTATAAAAGAGAATTTACGGTTTCGGAAATGAAAACGGGGTGCAAATCAAAGGCTCTTTCCCATAATTGAGTTATATCTTAATAAAATGTACGAGGTTGGAGAAAACATTTAGCTGTCTATAGTGTAAGACTCCTATCAAGGGAGAATATCACGTATAAACAGAAGAGGAAAACTGTAAGGAAATAACCCGATGTAGCATAAAATATATGTAGAATTCTGAAAGTGTTGACTAGTCTTACACCTGCTGATAGCCGGTACAGAGGAAAAACAGTAAAAAATTACAGAAAACCAAAATTCATTCGCTATAGTAGTGGTTGTACTAAATTATAACGAAGCATTCATCAGTTATGCGTATGAAATGAAATGAAATATGAGATACAAGAAAGCAAACTCATTACATAGTCATGACGAAATTGAGAATCTTCAGATTTGCTTTGTATTAACTCTCAAAAATTCTGTTACAATCGACACAAAAAGGTCCAGCCCATTTCTTTTCTTTCTGTCGTGTATTTATATAGTTTTACAAATAAGATAGAATCTCAATAGTTACAAAATTTTGGTTATGATAGGGAGGAGAGAAATCGCTCCATTTCTTCTTCTCTGTCTTCACTTGGTGCCAGACGTTTGTCCCCGCGCGTGCTTGGTACAGGTGACACATCTTTCAACCAGCTCAGATATCAGCCTCGACGGTTCTGCTTAACAGTTGGCTTCAAAAAAGTAACATTCTCAGGCTAACTGCGACATCCTGTCTTCCATCTGTTCGTATATGATGTCGATAACACATAATTGCACACTTGGTTTAATCATACATTTGTCTATTTGGACTATGTCTGCCATAGTCACTTGAGATATCTCGGCCAAATCTCTTTCCTCTTTTTCCTTTAGATCAAGTGAGATTTTTTCCATATTCATTTGGATCAACGCCTCGGCATTACTTCCGCTATCAATGCCTAGCAGATCACCATCTATAGAACTAAAGGCCTCTTCTAAGGAATTCGTTACCCTTTTGGCTTGCAAATTTCCTTCCATGATGTTGTGCTCCCATTCTTTTAATAGAATGTTTCCTCTGGTTTTCTCCAAAATGGTGAACCTGGAAGTGCTTCCCGAACCCCTATTGTTTGTGTCTATCACAGCCTCTTGGAAGGAAACCCATGCTGCTCCAGCTTCCCTTTCTCTGGCAGATAAGTTCTCCAAAACTTGATTAACCAGCAAGCAATTGTCCCGAATATACCCTACCTTTCCAAGTAAATTTCGTTGGGCCGCAAAGACTCTGCCCTGAATCTCCATCGCCTGGGACTGAAACATCCCAATATCTATCACTTTGCTTTCGGCGATTTCTACACTAGCCTACAACTATTGGATCAAATCTCTTTGCTGGCTCGCTTGCATCTGACCATCTCGGACCACCAACTGTGCTTGCTCGAGCTTAGTCTTGAGTAGCTCTATCTCATTTTTATCGGCCAACCCTTCCTGCTCTATTCCTACGCTTGCCTGGTCTTTGGCAGTTTCTGTTGTTGTGGCTAGTCTGGCTTCAAAGGTCTTGATGAGGCGATTTTTTCGTTTAAGATGGATTTTTAAAAGCCCGACTGAGAATTGGTTCGCCGAGGCATATGCTCCTAATGTCCCTACTATTTCAGTCATGAATTGTTCATTCTTCTTTTCCTTCCCATCAGTTATGACCTTGTATTTATTTGCTGTTGATTCTCCTTCTTGATAGAATTCCCTCTTTACCACTACCTTTCTCTTCTTATCGAAGAAAAACTCATTTGGAGGGAGTTCTTCTAACCTTATAGGCCTCAACTCTTCATTGAAGATCCATCCTGCATCAATATTTCCCTGAGTCGACTGTAAGGGAGTAACTGATGTGATAGGTTCTCCGATCTGCTTCGCTGATTTTCCCGGAGTAGTAACCAGACTCTACTTCTTCGGTGGGTCAGGAGTCTTTATCTCTTCTTTCGAACTCTTAGTTTCTCTCCCTCGTCCTAGTGTTTTTCTTGATCGGGAGTCGCATCCTTAGAGATTTTGGCATCTCTCTATTTCGCCTCCGACGTACTCAGACTCTCACCCCGCAACACTGCGGGAAGACCACTGCGTCGATGTTCCTGGAACTTCAGAACATCGACTCTTTCCTTGGGTGCCAAGGTTTGTATCTGAGCTAGAATCTCATCATAGGACCTTGCGCCTCGAAAAATGTCATCCGAGGGTGAATTCTCGTGCTCAAATATCTTGAGCCCGCAACTGGCCAAATGATTTCTCATGACCCTTTGCGGATCGTGCTTCTTGTATTCAATGAGGACCAAATTTAGGTCTTCCAGGGCTGCTGCCTGAGCTTTGGCATGCCTGAAATATAATAAAGAATAAGAATTTAAATGAACAGGAAAAGGTGGCCATACCTTCTTTGAGTATCCCTTAAGCTCTTTGCTTATACCACCAATTACTTTTTTCCTAGCAACCTCACGACAAACCAACTTGTCGGGAATGAACAATGGCAATGCATGCGGGGGAATTGAAGCCCCGAAAACTCTGAGATATGAAAATTCAGCTTCTACATACCAGTCAGCTATGCTACTCAGATTTGTCACTATACTGTCTGATATCCTAGGTGGCGGGTGGCCAAAAATAGTGACATGCAGGGACACCATCACCCAGTTGAAATTTTCATACACGAAATTTGCCGCTTTGTTTTCCCACAATTTTGCATGATAAACGTGGATAGGATCGTCTTCTGCTTGGGTCCAACTCCAGCTCATTAAGGGAAATGGTGTTAAAAAACACACGACATCCATAATGTATGCAGACATGAAAAATGAAGACGCCTTTCCACCCTCTTTCTGCACCCGATACTCTTTGACCCGACTGGTCAAGCTATCGGACAACATTTTCGCCCAGTCGAAGGAACTGCCTTCAGTGACCCAAAACATTAGAGGCACCCATGGAAGAAAAAAATGTGAGGTGTCCTCTCTCCCATATAACCTACATGTCATTATCGCTACATATTTTTACTGTGGTTCTAAGGAAGCTATTGAATATATGCTGTGGCTATCAGCCCTGAACTTCACAGTGTGTGAAACCCAATCTCTTATTAAACTGGACATGGTTTTATCATACTGTACGCATTCCTTCTACTTGAATTCGTCCAAGAATTCGGTGCCATATGTGTAGTTGGACATTGTGGACAACTTATACATGGCTTGCAGATGTTCCGGCCTGAAAGTCTCGAAGGTGAATTTCTGCTCATTCATGATGGTTATGGTCGGTATGTCTACATGGTATAATGCCCATCGGACCATGTCATAATATGGAAGCAATCGTGGCCTGGCCGCTACTTTGTGCATTTCGGATTGGATGACGATCTTATACTTGGTGGTTATATCATCTTTTTTGTTGTTGCTAGAGTCATCGAAATAATCCACCAATTCGGCCTGCAGAACATCTGAAACGAACGACCAATTCGGGACTGAGTCGATACTTTGAGGCCAAGTATCAGCAAAATTGTCTGAGCCTTGTCCCGAAACCTCAACATTGGCTTTGGATGCTTTTCGCGGAGCCATGGCTGGAGATTGTGTTTTAGCTCTTCTGTGATAGAAATACGTATACATACATAAGTCATCTTGCTCAGAGATAATGTGCTCTGCGTAATATGAAAATGCATTTGTTAAAATGAACCATAGCTCTTATATATATTCGAAAAATCGGTACCTTTCAGAACAATTCTGTCAAATCATGTTTAGAAATAAATTTTGCCATAAATATTTGATCTTATATTCATCGATTTTCCCTATTTCCTCGTTAATGTCATAAATTTTGGCGGTTTAAAATGTTAATTGGTGTATGGAAAGAATAAGGCTACCTCGTAAATCGTGTAGGCATCAAAACATGGGATATGCATTGATTTAGCTTAATTAATCCAGTTTTACCAACGCTAATCAATGTTTCGGTACTCGTTATATCGAGGATTTTACTTTAACACTTTGAACCTCTAACACCCGAGACGGTAATGATCGACTTTGGTTAATAAAAACATAATCGTGATTAGGGGCTCAATTAGTTTCGTTATTTTTATATTCGTCGTATCGTGGCTCGGAGCTTCGAAGTTAAGTTTCCGGGAAGTCTGCATGCCGAGCTACGAAACCGCGAGATCGCGATAACCTGACTTAATTAAAAGGGAAGATAAACTTGTATTAAGTGATTAATTAATTATGTTCACACCCTTATCATGATCTCGCGAGTCGGGGTTTAGATAGTATAACTTTTAAAAAAGAAAATGTCGAGTGGCGAATTGTCGACAGAATGTTACCATGGTTTAGCTTTTACTTTTAACCTTGACACGGGTTACTAAAATAAGGACTTCGTGGTCTTGGCTATCGGGGCTATGAAAATAAATTTTTGGGTTTGTTGAATGTCGAGGAGCGAAACCCCGACGACGTTTAATCATGGGTTAGGGAAAACTTTACCCTCGTTACTGTCCTGAGTGAAAAATTAAAATGATTCGCTGTTTCCTAGCTCGGGGCGTGTGAACTACATGAATTATAGTATTTAAACTACGAGATCCCAAGGTAGAACAAAAGAGGAAACATTTTTACGAAAGGTAGGACTCGCCTCGAGAGTACAATAATCATCATTGTTTGCATTGATAAAGCTTCAGAGACTTTGAAACCACAGACGGAAAATACGAAAACCATCTTTTGATTTCGAGCATTAACAAATGAAATTTGTGATGCCGTGGAAAAACAAAGGTGGCTCCAACTAGGGATCCCACTTTCTTGTAAGGCGGGAAGAACAGTAGACCACGTGCCAATATTGGGTAAATGGAGTCAATGGCTTCAATCAGGTGAAAAGGTTCCTGAGAACAGGGTATCGAAGGGGGAAAGAGACTTCGCTCTTTACCTTGAAAAGATTTTTCAAACTCAGATACTCTTTTTAAACTTAGCTGTAGTCCCTTTCACGACTTTCCCTTTCCCGCTACTAATTTCAAGTCTCCTTTAAGACAATCGAAATAGTTCTAGGAGACCCAACAGATCTTGCGGCTATCAGCTTGCATCCAAAGAATAAGATTATATGTTTTTAATTGGGAAGTCCCATCTGAACTTGGGATGTAGATCAGGTTTTTAAAAAGAATTGGTCGTCGGAGTAGAGTGATATTCATGTATAACAGCCTTACAGATATCTCAGATATTTCTTCACTGCCAGCGAGCCTGTTCAGTACCTCGGTGAAGTTATCTGGCCCCTTTTACTGAATTTCTTTTCACCACTTTGGAATATATTCATGCATTTAAATGCTGAGATGAGGGCAATCATTTCTAAATTTCCTTTCGTCGTCTCTTGGACTAGGTGGGGGCAATCATTTCTGAATTTCCTTTCACCACCTGTCTTATAATTTTCTTTTTAGAGTGAGAAGGTGGGGGCAATCAGTTTGTATCAGGGCTGATATCTGTGTAATATTTTGCATTATAGGTCTGTTAACTTACTTTGGTTACTCGGTACCAACCTTCCCTTGGCCTTCACAACACCTTCGTTCTTAGGGAAAAAAGGGAAAATATCTTTCTTAGGGCATTCTATTTGAGCAAGCTTCAATCCTTCGATGCCGTTGAAAAACCTAGAAAAGTTAGGATCACTTTAAACGTTCATTCGCTTAGCAGGGGATCGAGTAGTTTTGAAGACCTGCTTTCTTTCCACAATCTGCTTTGAAGCTCACGAGGTTGAAAAGAAAAAATATTATCCCTTCGTATATGAAACAAAAATATGGTGACTCTTTTTAAAAGGTAAACCCGAAGATAGAAAGGATGCCAGGTAGTGACTTACTGACTGAAAATACAGAGGTCAAAAATTCAAAACTGACTCTTGTAGATATTTTCGAGGAAACTTTACTTTGACTGACTGCTTTTAAATTGGATGAATCATTTAATTTGTCCTAATTTTTTAAAGATTATTAAACCAAGAAACAACTATGTTATTTATCAGTTCAGTTGATGTTGTTGTTTGAGTGAGGTTACCTCGGTTTTCTTTAATATTCCTTTAGAACATGTCTTTTGAGAAATCTCATTTTTACCTTTTCATTTCAATTTCTTTGTGCAATATGAAATTTCTTAGGTATCACCTGTTTAAGTCGATTCATTTCTGACACCGACTTTCAGTTTACTTCTCCTGCTTGTTTTGCATGCAGCTGGAAACCTGTAAGAGGTAAATATGAAGATTATTGGGGCTATCCGAAATGTATCAAAATTTTATGAACGGAAAAAGAAAATCAAGCGCAATGTTTAAATGAAAAATATATATATGTACACAAAATAATTAATTTTATTTATTTATTTATTTTTATTTTTTATTTTTGAATCTGGCAACTGTTACGTCATATAGTGCTTCAGATACCTCCCATTGACAGGGGCGTTGAGGACTTCTCCGTCTATATTTTCCAGTAGGAAATAATTTTTTCCTTCCAAAGCCGAGACCTTGAATGGCCCATACCAGAGGTGGCCAAATTTACCATGTTTTGCTGCTTCTTCCTTTCTTGCATCCCACCTCAACACTAAATCACTTGGGAGGAAATCTCTTTCCTTTGCTTTGCGTTCAAATAATTTCTTCATGTCATCTTGGTACTTCTGCATCTTTTCATCTACTTCGACTCTATGTTGTTGAACCCCAATGAGTTGATTTATTCTCCTGGTGACATGATTGGGTTCTTCGTTTTGATCTTGCCATAAATTCATTACTGGTAGCGCTAGGTTTATAGGTAGGACAACATCTGTCCCATAGACCATCTGAAAAGGAGAAATGTCGATAGACCCTTTTGTGCTTATGCGGTTCACCCACAATGCGTATTTTAAGTGCACATGCCAAGACCTTTTATTTTGATCCAATACTTTCTTGATTATATTTACCCAGCTCTTGTTAGATGATTCAGCCAATCTGTTTCCCTGGGGGTAATATGTTGTGGAATGGTCGAGAATGATGTTATACTTCTGACAGAAGTTGATCATAGCCATAGATTTAAAGACCTAGGCATTGTCAGTAACTATCTTTCGGGGGCACCCAAATCTAGACAAAATATTGTCTTCTAAAAGATCGATTACCACCGAGTCTGTCGCCCTTTTGGTTGGAATGGCTTCCACCCATTTAGTAAAATAATCCGTTGCGGTTAATATCCACTTGTGTTGAGCATTGGAATGGGGATTAATATTTCCTATGAAGTCTAGACCCCATTGCTAAAATGGGGCTTTTGCCTTGACTGAAACTAGAGGCAGTGTCAGGAGCTTCTGTTTACCTGTGAATAGTTGACAAGGGTTGCAGGCTCGGACTTTGGCATTGACGTCCGAAAATATTTTTGGCCAGTAGTACCCCGCCCTCAAAATCTTGTAAGATGTAGCTCTCCATGCGTGATGCCCCCCACAGAATCCCTCATGAAATTCGTCTATAACCCATTGAGTTTCTGATTCAACCAAATAGACTAACAGGAAACCGAGTGGATCTTTCCAATATAGTTGACTTTCGGCGATACAATATTTAACCACATGAAGTTTTAGAGTCCTGGATTTTGATGGTGATAGCTCATTTGGGCATTTTAGAGTTAGCAGGTATGATACTATGGATCTGTACCAGCCTGATGATATGAACTTCTATTCAATCTTGTTTGGGCTTGTTTGCTCATCCAACTTGTTTAGGTTCATGTCTTCATCGCCTTCCTACAAGCTATTGATATCTAGGGCTCTAAAATTCAACTCAGCTAAGAGTTTGGCCAGGCCTTGCCCTTTTATCAATTTGGTTGGTTTGACTTCCATATCAAATTCTTGGATTTTGGCGAGCCATCGCCCTCTTTTTCCATCGTTGTCTGGCTGTACCAATATATCTTTCACAGAACTAGTAGGCACGCACGCAATTATCTTCGAGTGTAGTACATATGTTCTAAATGCCTTTAATGCTTTTACCATGGTGTATGCTTGTTTTTCTATTATATCATACTTCAGTTCTATGTCTCTAAGGCTCTTTCTAAAAAATGCAATCATTTGTTCGAATCCTTCTTCGTTCCTTTGTAGGAGCACCGCAACGATAGTGTGTTCGGAGGCAAATGAGAAGATAAGAAAATCTTTTAGATAGTCGGGGCTCGCTAACACAGGTGCCTCGCTTATGAATTTCTTAATATGTGCAAACAATGCTCTGGCCTCAGTTGTCCATTTTACTTCGTTGTCCTTCTTCAACATACCTGTGATCGATTTTACAATCTCAACGAAATTCGAGATAAACCTTCGTAAAAATTTTATTCTTCCTAAGAAAGATTGAATTTCTTTTACATTTCTGGGAATGTTAATGGTATCTATTGCTTCAATCCTCTTAGGATCAATCCTGATTCCATCCCTATATACGATATGACCCAAAATATTACCTTCCTGCATGGTGAAATGTGATTTCTTTGGGTTTAAAGATAGACCAAACATGCGACATTTTTCGAAAGTCTGTTTGAGATGCATCAAGTGTTCTTCGTCAGTTTTATAGAAAACCGTCAAATCATTGAGGTAAATGACTATGAACTTATCCCTTTCTCCTATGAAAGCGATGTCCATAGCGCGCTGGAAAGTGGCCCCTGCATTCATCAAACCAAAATGCATTTTTTCATACATGAACGTACCCCATGGTGTGGTGAAAGTAGATTTTTCTCTGTCTTTCTCATTCATGGTGATTTGATTATAACCAGAGAAATCGTCGATCATAGACATTCGGTTTGCTCCAACTACCTTTTCTAATACATGGTCCATTTTGGGCAGGGGATAATTGTCCTTGAGAGATGACTTATTTAAGTTTAAGAAATCCACGCACAGTCTGATTTCCCCACTCTTTTTCCTGATCGGGACCAGGTTTGCTACCCAGTCTGAATATCTCAGAGGTACGATTATTTTCACGTCTAAAAGCTTCTTAACTTTTTTTTCGATCACAGGTAACCAAATGGGGTTAATTTGTCTAATATTTTTCCTAAATGGTTTGACCCCAGGCTTCAAAGGTATCTTGTGATCAATTACGGAAGTGTCATATGTTCTTAACTCATCATAAGACCAGGTGAAAACATCTTTATACTGTCTGAGTAGGTCTTTATACTTACTTTTTATTTCGGGGGGAAGGAACTTGGATATTTTTACCACCCTGGATTCTTCTTCAGTTCCTATATCACAGTCCTCCACTTCTTTTGGTTGGGGTTGTAAAGTGGATTTTACAGGTACGTCGTTCCGATCAAAAAGTCTTTCTAAAGGAATTAATCCTTTCAGAATATTGTTGTTTTTAAGGACCAGCATACGATGATCCACAATTTTTTCTCGGAAGGCTTTAGGATATTCCCCTTCTTGCATGATCCATATCAGGTCATTTTGATTTTCTTGGTCTGCATGTGTTTTGGAGAATTCACCCACTACTTCAAGAAACTTCTTAATTTGTTTGTCATCCTCAAAGACCTGCCAGTGTTGGATATTGTCTGGTATAGATAGTCTGTGTCTGATTTCAATGTGATACTTCAATTTGAAAGTCGTGGGAGGAGAGAAGGTTGAATCTACTTTAGCGAATGCATCAGCATGTAAATTCTCTACGCGAGGGATAAAGTGGACATTTACGGACAAGAAAAAGTTTTCCATGAGATCCCAGGCACAATTTCTGTATGATCTTAATCTGGGATGCTTGGCTTGGTACTGTCGGTTTCATTGTTTGACTATTAACTTTGCATCTCCATATACCTCTAAGTTATTTATTTATAGCTTTTTAGCAGCTTCTAATCCTAAGACCAGCACTTCGTACTCACATACATTGTTAGTATAATCTACATCCCACTACAGTCGATAGAAAAAGGAACAAGGAATTTACCTTCGGGAGCCACTAAAAGCACTCTTGCACCGACCCCTTCAGGAGATGAGGCACCGTCAAAATACATTTTCCAGACCCCGGTGCTACACAAATCTTCTATCATGTAACTTAAATCTTCCTTCTCTATATCGTTTTCCTCTGGACAACCATCTAAACCATCATCAAAAGACAAGATACAATTTCCCAGATCTTGGTCCGCAATGTAAATAGGGAAATTGTTTGGGTTTTGAGGGTCGCTCATTGTATATGTTAATCTCGTTTCTTTGTACAACCGATTAAATTGACCGCCAAACACAAGAATTGTCATGAAAGTCATATCCAATTGAAGGGAACCCCCCAGCTTGGCTCCCCATGACCTAGACAACAGTAAGCCATACTTGGGAGGAATATCTGCAATAACCACATCCATCAAGATACTCTTAACCGGGACCTGTGCCAGGGTAACTACTAAGTCCTTAATCATTTCCATACACTTAACCCTTCTCGAGTCAAAAGAGTAAAGGTATCCATAAGGCATAGTGATCTGAAGACCCAATTTGTCCATGATAATCTTAGGCATAACATTATGGGAGGCTTCGGAGTCTAACATGCAATTATGAAGTAATTGATCATACACATTTAAAGTGATATAAAAGGGAGCAATGGTGTCTTTGGACCCTTCAAAATGGCGACCAAAAGTGATGTTAGGTTTGTCATCTTCCAGTTTTAAAACATCAGACTAGCTTTCTAGCTCAGAGACACCCATCGCTTTGGTAATCTGCTTCTGATAAACAGGGTTTTTCGCTAATTCTACCAAAGGGATTGGTATCTTAATTTTATTTATCTTGTTTTCAAAACTAAAAGATCCACTCATCTTGTCTGTTTCTTTGGTTGAGACTTCTGAATCCTTCCTTTCTAACTTATTCATCTGGACCACTTTATTACTCATGGTCCTGGTTGAAGACATAATTTTATTAGCTGTTTCGGTTCCTTGTGCTTGGGTCTCAACTTTTTCCACCTCAGACTCTTGTGTGCTTACTACTTTCATTTTGTTGTTGGGTAATCAGTTCTCTTCCAGAGTAGGCTCATAAGTTTGACCTCTTTGGAGGATTTTCTTGGGTTGAGCAGTTGAGATGGGCTTACTCTTAGATCTTAAGTTGTACTTAGGTTGAATCTCAGCCATCATCATCTCAGTTTCTTGTTGAGATTCACAAGGGTTAGCATGATCACTTTCTTCATCCTTATTCGATGGTTGTTGAGTGCTTATAGATTTTTCATAATCTTCTCGAGTTATATATGGTTGTGTGCAGTCATCACCGAAGTTCATGACATCATTATCCAAATCTTCGAAGTCTTGAAAATCGTTCGCTCCTATAAAATTTTCGTTCTTCAAGGGAGCTTGTATTTTTTTATCTTCGTTTATTAATTGTCTTTGCTGGTTTGGGGGGTTGGGGTTCCTCTTGAAATACTTTTTGGGGAAAGAATCAGCTTTGGCATGTTTGAGCTAAATTCTTGATATTTTATTAGACAGTTCTTTAATTACTCTGGCCATATCATCTACCCTATCATCTGTGGATCTATTAGACCCTGACGGACCTACTTGTTCTCTAACGCGTTTGGTCTCTTGGTTTCCAGTTTCTATTTTAGCTTTAAGCTTACCAAAATCCATCATATTAGACTCAATTTCTACACCATCATCCTGCATTCGGTTTAGGGTGGCTCCCCTTCTTTCCCACAAAAGGAGTGCGAAATACGGTTCTAAATCCCTTGTGAAAGTTACCTTAGTCGCGGGTTGGGACAGTTTAACCTCGACTGGGATTTTGTTATACAGTTTGTTAAATATTTGAATAAATTCCATTACTGTTTCTGAATTCTTTTTTCTTAAAGACCCAAATTCGGTTAAATAATATAGATGGTCTTTTCTCTCGCCCCATTGTCTAAGGAAAGCATCTTCCAAAGTGTCATAAGACAAGATAGATGCTGCAGGTAGGCTCCGAAACCAAGTTCAGACTTGGCCTTCAAAGGTTTGGACAATAAGTCTCGAATATACGTCCTCATGTTCGATACCTAGGATATCTGTGAATTGATCAAAGAAATTAATGTGTTCGACCGCGGTCAGATACCGTTCCCCGGTGAATTTTGGTAAATGTTTTATGTAATTTTAGGGAAGGTCGTGTAGAGGATTGGGCAATACTAAGGGAGCATATCTGGCTGCAACTTTCGCAAACACTCTGGGAGGGGGGGTAGGCCCTTGACCTCCAAATCCTCCTAGAGGGGCTCCTCCCCCTCCTCCTCCGATAAACCCTCCACCTCCTCCTATAAACCCTCCACCTCCTCCTTCGGCGGCTGCCATCGTTATTTGTGGAAAGTTGTAAAGGGGGTTTCAGAAAATTAAAAGTGAATCTTTATTTTCTTTGCGAAGAGAAAAATCCGACGAGGAAAGATAAGGAACGCGAGGACTCGGTTCCTTGGATTTGCAAGAGACGAAATCAAAAGAACTGACGGGTGTGGAAACTGAATGTGTAACACACTTTTCAGAATTTGGTGAGGTCAGGAAATTTAACTGAAGTAAAGATGGTATGTCAATTGCCAACGAACTTTCAAGAGGGCCCTTTCCTTTATGTACTAAGGGGATTGTCAGATGAATCACACTCCTAACTTTGGAGCAGTTTGGCGTTAAAACTTTAGTATCAAAGAGAGGATTGAGTGAAGTTGAGGGTTCAGAATAACTCTTAGTCTTCAGTTGTGGGGTTTTAAGTTTGTAAACTGTAGCGGTTGGCTTAAGAGAGCCTCTCGCCTTTAGAATCTTCTCAGGATCGGTACCGGGCGTAATCTGCTTACCATCTAGGTTTTGTCTGGTATTCCTTCGACCAGATGCCAGTTTATTATTTGTGGAGTCGCCAAGTGAAAGATAATGGAAAGCATTAAAAGGTGTGTACTCTTTGTTCACTATCAAAGGGTAACACTTTCAACGAAAAATAAATGTCGTTTTCCCAGGGAAAAAGATTTCGTAACTTCGGTCCCCGACAACGGCGCCAAAAATATGTTGTTCCAGAGTCTGTACTTAAGACTTAGAAGTACAGTTTCTAGTCATCCAAAAGTGTGTAAAGTGTGGATAAGAGAGAAACGTCAACCTTTGACAAAGGAAACTAAGGAATATTTCTACGTTGGCTTTGTCTAGCTTCCAAATATTCCTGGATGGTTATATCCTATTCAATCGATGCCCATGAATGTTCCAGTTCAACCCGGGTAGTGGTTGTTTTAAGAATAGTGTCGAAAAGGTTTAAGGCAATGTGCGTTTGATTTGATAATACGGGTTCAATATTGGGCTGTGTTGGTACAGGGACAGTCATGGAGGAACAGTAAAATAAGAAAAACTTTAGAGAGAAATTAAGTGTTGTCTCAATTTGGTCGTATGAAAGAGAATTTATGGTTTCGGAAATGAAAACGGGGTGAAAATTAAAGGCTCTTTCCCGTAACTGAGTTATATCTTAATAAAATGTATGAGGTGGGAGAAAAACATTTAGTTGTCTATAGTGTAAGGCTCCTATCAAGGGAGAATCTCACGTATAAACAGAAGAGGAAAACTGTAAGGAAATAACCCGATGTAGCATAAAATATATGTAGAATTCTGAAAGTGTTGACTGGTCTTACACCTGCTGATAGTCGGTATAGAGGAAAAACAATAAAAAATTATAGAAAACCAAAATTCATTCGCTATAGTAGTGGTCGTACTAAATTATAACAAAGCATTCATCAGTTATGAATATGAAATGAAATGAAATATGAGATACAAGAAAGAAAACTCATAACACAGTCGTGACAGAATTGAGAATCTTCAGATTTGCTTTGTATTAACTCTCAAAAACTCTGTTACAATCGACACAAAAAGGTCCAACCCATTTCTTTTCTTTTTGTCGTGTATTTATATAGTTTTACAAATAAGATAGAATCTCAATCGTTAAAATTTTTGGTTATGATAGGGAGGAGAGCAATCACTCCGTTTCTTCTTCTCTGTCTTCACTTGGTGCCAGACGTTTGTCCTCGCGCGTGCTCAGTACAGGTGACACATCTTTAAACCAGCTCAGATATCAGCCTCGACGACTCTGCTTGACAGCTGGCTTAAAAAAAGTAACATTCTTGGGCTAACTGCGACAGCCTGTCTTCCATCTGTCCATTAATGATGTCGATAGCGCATAATTGCGTGCTTGGTTTAATCATACATTTGTCTATTTGGACTATGTCCGCCATAGTCACTTGGGAGATCTCAGTCGAATCTCTTTTCTCTTTTTCCTTTAGATCAAGTGAGATTTTTTCCATATTCATTTGCATCAACGCCTCGGCATTACTTCCGCTATCAATGCCTAATAGATCGCCATCTATAGAACTAAATGCCTCTTCTAAATAATTTGTTACCCTTTTGGCTTCTATCTTACCTTCCGCGATGTTGTTCTCCCATTCTTTTAATAGAAGGTTTCCTCTGGATTGCTCCAAAATGGTGAACCTAGGAGTGCTTCCCAAACCCTTGTTGTTTGTGGCTATCACCGCCTCTTGGAAGGCGACCCATGCTGCTCTAGCTTCCCTTTCTCTGGCAGATAAGTTCTCCAAAACTTGATTAACCAGCAAGCAATTGTCCTGAATCTCCCCTACCTTGCCGAGTAAATTTCGTTGGGCCGCAGAGACTCTGCCCTGAATCTCCATTGCCTGGGACTGAAACATCCCGATATCTATCACTTTGCTTTCGGGGATTTCCACCCTAGCCTGTAGCTATTGGATCAAATATCTTTGTTGGCTCGCTTGCATCTGACCATCTTGGACCACCAACTGTGCTTGCTCAAGATTAGTCTTGAGTAGCTCTATCTCATTTTTATCGGCCAACCTGGCCTACTCTATTCCTACGCTCCCCTGGTCTTTGGCAGTTTCTGTTGATGTGGCTAGTCTGGCTTCAAGGGTCTTGATGAGGCGATTTTTTTGTTTAAGCTATTTTTTTAAAAGCCCGACTGAGAATTGGTTCGTCGAGGCATATGCTCCTAATGTCCCTGCTATTTCAGTCGCGAATTGTTCATTCTTCTTGTCCTTCCCATCAGTTATGACTTTGTATTTCTTTGCTATTGATTCTCCTTCCTGATAGAATTCCCTCTTTACCACTGCCTTTCTCTTCTTATCGAATAAAAACTCATTCGGAGGGAGTTCTTCTACCCTTATAGGCCTCAACTCTTCATTGAAGATCCATCCTGCATCAATATTTCTCTGAGTCAACTGCAAGGGGGTAACTGATGTGATAGGTTCTCCGATCTCCTTCCCTGATTTTCCTAGAGTAGTAACTGGACTCTGCTTCTTCGACAGGTCGGGAGTCTTTATCTCTACTTTCGGACTCTTAGTTTTCTCTCCCTCATCCTAGTGTTTTTCCTGATCAGGAGTCGCATCCTTAAATCTTTCAGGATCTCTCAGTTTCACCTCCGACGTACTCAGACTCTCACCCCACAACACTGCGGGAAGACCACTGCGTCGATGTTCCTATAAATTCAGAACATCAGCTCTTTCCTCGGGTGCCAAGGTTTGTATCCGAGCTAAATCTCGGCATAGGACCTTGCGCCTCAAAAAATGTCATCCGAGGTGAATTATCGTGCTCAAATCTCTTGAGCCTGCAACTGGACAAATGATTGCTCACGACCCTTTGCGGATCGTGCTTCTTGTATTCAATGAGGACCAAATTTAGATCTTCCAGGGCCGCTGCCTCAGCTTTGGCATGCCCAAAATCTAATAAAGAATAAGAATTTAAATGAACAGGAAAAGGTGGCCATACCTTCTTTGAGTATCCCTTAAGATCTTTTCTTATACAACCGATTATTGTTTGCCTAGCAACCTCATGACAAGCCAACTTGTCGGGAATGAAAAATTGCAATGCATGAGGGGGAACCGAAGCCCCGAAAACTCTGAGATATGAAAATTCAGATTCTACATACCATTCGGCTATGCTGCT
>SNQJ01S0018364.1:0-11811 GCA_010110895.2 Picea sitchensis | reverse complement strand
GAAGCCCCGAAAACTCTGAGTTATGAAAATTCAGCTTCTACATACCAGTCGGCTATGCTGCTCAGATTTGTCACTATACTGTCTGATATCCTAGGTGGCGGGTGGCCAAAAATAGTGACATGCAGGGGCACCATCACCCAGTTGAAATTTTCAGACACGAAATTTGTCGCTTTGTTTTCCCACAATTTCGCATGATAAATGTGGATAGGCTCGTCTTCTGCTGGGGTCCAACTCCAGCTCATTAAGGGAAATGGTGTTAAAAAACACACGAAAAGTGATATATTTCATCCTCATCCTTGCATTGTTGGGTCAAAGTCATACAACATAAGTTTCATTTCCGTTACCTTTGAGTAAACAATAGCTCTTAATAACACTCTGTAATCATAAAATTTATCTAGTAACTCTTTTCTAGGGCTCTATTACACCAATATTTAGCTAGGCTAGCGCTTTGGAGTAGGAAGAGGGATACACTCTCCAAAAGCCCAAAATACACAATAGCATCTTGTGTTAGGGAGTGTTAAATTCCATTTGCAACATCTTGTCCTGGGAAACCCTTCTCACACAAGGGTCAAACACTAGGTCGCATTGATATTGGCAGAGTTACTCACCCTGCTTTGTTGATATCAGTGTAGATATTGCAAGTATTATGGGGATCACTTGGAGGTATACCCATAATGATGAGTGGAGGCCTTTTGAGTTGATTTCAGGCTAGATACCCTGCCCTTGCGTGTGGATCGGACTGTCGACTGTTCCCCCAGGCTTTATTGTTGTTGGTGGTGACCTTAGTGGCCTATCTTTCTAGGTTCTTACCCAAGGTGACTGTGGAGGGGAAAGTCTTCACGGTACCTGTAATTGACGTTGACCAAACTCACTCAGGCTCCTTGGAGGGTATACCCACAATTATGTGTGGGAGCTTGCACCAGGGTGTAAGTCCGTTAAGCAGGTCGTCAGCATAACGTTTCCACCCTAGCCCCACCCCTTCTAGTCTCATTGTTGCGACGTTGGATTTCATCACCAACTAGTGGCTTCAAAATTAGAAGGTCTGGTTTGCCTGATGATTGCTTCCTAGATTTTGTTTACTAGAGCATGTTGTTTGTTTCTCAAAGTTTACCATAGGATTTTCTTCGCGAAGTTAGTCACTCATTTACAATAGCTCCCCCACGTCGTTCACATAGAATGCAGGGTTTGTCTCTAGAGCATCTGGACGGTTCTCAACCCTTGCCTATAGGTACACCTGAGGGATCTCCTCAGCAAAGTGAAGCCACAGTTGTCACCACACCACAAGTGGAACGAACTGACTCTCTAGAACCTTTCTGAGTTCCCAATACTCGAGAGGATTTTTGACTTCCCCCTGTTTCTGAGCGACCATTTATGCGACTGAATTCTTCAAGAGAATTAGTTGTTACATCTTCTGGATCACCCGTTGGACCTTTTCCCGGCATAGAAGGCCAAGATCCTTTTTGGTCTACAGGTGTTTTCTGAAGGAACCTTTTTGGTCCTGGTTCACCATGATTTATGAAATTAATCCTCCTGTGATTTTTGAGATCTCTAATCTCGAGATAGTATCGTTGAATACCACTTATCACTTTATTGTCCCTGTCGAAATGGCCCATCTCACGAATACTACGAGTGTCCCAACCGGGTTCACTGCAGTTGGTCTTGCTCCTATTAACACGCAACGAATGCCCAATGTCACTTCGACACTACCACTCGGATACCATGTGTTGAATGCTTCTATTCCAACACCTCTGCAAACCCCATCTGGTTCTCCAGGTGGTCCTTATTTTCCTAGGCACCCTATTCCTGGTTTTATTCCTACACTCCCTCAATTTCCTACTAGAACTCTTAATCCTAGTGGCACTATCCCGTCCATTACACCAAACTTGCAGATTCTCATTGGTGGACAAGGTGGTATGATTCAACTTCCTCTTACCAAACACATTCCAATTACTACACAGCCTTCTCTTGGAACACAACTTCTGGGTGGACCTCCGCCTACGCTAAGGAGACCTACCCCACCTTTTGGACAAAATATACCTCCTTCTTTGGCCCAGTATTGGAATCAGATGATACAAAATCCTCCTCAAATGACTGGGGGGCAGCAGTTGCCTGTCCCTACTATAGGCCAACCATATCTAGGTATACCCAATCCTATTTGGGGTACAAATGCTCAAACTCAGGTCCCCGCTCAAACTCAAGGTTACAATCCCTAGAGCTATTATCCTCTCCAACCACCACCGAATCTGTCTGGGTCTTCTCATTATGCGCAGACTGCTTATGGTCCTACTGGTTTGCCGACAGGTCTTCCACCCCAAATCCATCAGTACCCTAAGGTGAACCGACAATTACCTTTTCTTTCTACTTTGGATTTGCCGAATTTGTATAGGATTTTAAATGATCCTATTCGTCACTCTCCCCAATGGCCTGTTATTCTAGCCAAGCTTCCATCGGACATTCCTAAATTTGATGGCAAAGTGGGAGAGGACCCGAACAATCACGTTATGACTTTTCACCTATGGTGTTCATCCAACTCGTTGATGGATGACTCTATTCGTTTACGTCTTTTTCAACAAACCCTTACCGGTTCTGCTGCGAAGTGGTATATCGAATTGCCACGAGGTTTCTTCTCTGATTTCAACACCCTAGCCATGGATTTCCTTATGCATTACCAGTTACCGATCCGTTATGACATGGGAACCGAGATTTTGACTTCTTTCAAACAGACTAAAGGCACTCATATAACTGATCACATCCATGAGTGGCGAAGGAGACGACGTCTCATCAAACTTGAGCTCCCCGATCAGTTACTGGCCGAATGGTTTACAAAATCCTTTGTGAACAAAATCGGTAAGGACATTTCCATGGTTGGCGTTGTCACGAAAGAGCATGCTATAAGTCATGCTCAGTATCTTCATCTTGTTTACTCACAAACGGGAACACTTTACGATTTTCTACCTGAATTACCTCATCCTAATTCTTCCAGCACTTCAACTACTCCAGCTGCCGAGGTCACTAAGTTCCTTCAAGGAACGCCGAAACCACCTATGCTGGTTGTCTTGTCCCAACCCTTCCCATCTCAACAACAGGCTCAGTTGGTTATTCATGAACAACCATCCTCTTCTACTACATCATATGTTTTGATGTGTACTGGTGATTCTAAGAAGAACAACGTTGCACTCACGACTCGAGCCAAAGATTAGTCTCCATCTAAGGAGAAGTTTGACGAATTACCTCCTACTTTAGTACAACCCTCTCCAGCGACTCCACCTACCAACGGTCATCTTCATCTCGAACGACCCCCCCGTAAGGGTGTCGTATGGAAATCGGATTTCAATCCTCATGCTCGTGTGGCCCAAAACTATATCATTGTTGAAGATCTAGCCTAGGCACCTTCAGGGATGTCAGCCCTTGAAGTCCTTCAGTCTTATTATGCACAAAGGAAGACACTGTTGAAAGATATAGGTGGAATTGACCCGACAGATATGAATTTAATAGTCTTTGATTTGGAATATCACATTCCAAGGTTACCCCCTCAACTCGCGTTTCAAATACAAGTCATTGTCTCCGAAAAAAACATTTGTCGAACTGTTATCGATGAGGGTGCCTCGACGTGTGTAATGTCTTTTGCTTGTTGGAAAGACATTAGCTCTCGTCCCTTGAATGAATCGCAAAACACTCTTAAAGCCTTCAATGTCTCTAGTTTTAAGCCCTACAACGTTCTTCCTTCATTGCCCATTACACTAGAAGGTAAGACGGTCCAAGTTGAAGTGGAAGTCCTTGACGCTCCCCTTGATTATAATCTTCTGCTTGGCCGCAGCTGGATCGATTCCATGCGCGTTGTTGTGTCGACACTTTTTCGTGTAGTACGCTTCCCTTATCAAGGAAAGGTTGTTACCGTCGACCAACTTTCCTTCTTCAATTCTAATACCCGTACTGGCAATGTACCGTTTATTGCTAAAACCCCGCCGGGTTATGAGAATGTCGGTGTAGGCCTTTTAAAAGACTCCTCGTTAATGGGTACTTTCCCCATTCCACCGCCTGATGTTCCATGTCCGTCAGTTGCTTCTATCAACATGATTTCCACCATGCCTCATGAAGTTCCTGTGTCTTTCGACCCTTGGATAGTCCATGACCCTGGAGATCATCTTCGTTTCGGTGACGCAATGTCGTTAAGTCCGGTTGAATTCGCCTATCAAGCCATTCAATCGACAACACCTTCCACCCCCTCTCTTGATGAGTTGTCTCCCGATCCTTTTCGTGTTATTTTTCCCACTGACGAGATGATCATGTCTGTCATGGAGGACACCCCTTGGGACGATGGGCATCATCATTCCATACTCTTTCTGGAACAACACACTCTTGAGAACTACCAACGGATTTCGACTCCGTCGACCGTTGTTGTCATCTCGACAGTTCCCGTGACTACACATGATGTGTTTGTTGAAGGGAATTTAAGTAATATATCACCCACGATTCCCATTGAAATATCCATAAAACCTAGGATTGTTGAAAATGTCCATATTGGAGCTTCGTGTTCTTCCACCGAAATAGTCACCTATACGTCTCTATTCAAAGAATTTCTTGACATCTTCGCCTGGATATACGAAGAGATGCCAGGTATCGACCCTGCAATTTTTGTACATGAGATAAAGACATACCCCGACGCTAAACCCGTCTGACAACGCCTTCGTCCTGTTCACCCATGTAAAGCGACTGCTATCAAACTTGAAGTTGAGAAAATTCTGAAAGCCAACTTTATTTATTTGGTGGCTCTTACAGAATGGGTTTCTAATCCTGTCCCGATTGACAAGAAAGGAGGCAGTATTCGTGTTTGCGTTGATTATAGGGATATTTATAAAGCTTGTCACAAAGACAATTTTCCTACCCCCTTCGTCGACCAAATTGTCGATGACTATGTCAGAAGTGAAATCTTTTCTCTCATGGATGGTTTCTCCGACTATAATCAAATTAACATAGCTCCCGAGGATCAACATAAGACTTCTTTTATTTGTCCTTGGGGTACTTTTTCCTATCGGAAACTCCCTTTCGGTCTTAAGAATGTGGGCGCAAATTTTCAATGCACTATGTCTTATGCTTTTCATGATATCAAGCATATCGTTCAACCTTATTTGGATGATTTACCCCCTCATTCTATGCGAAAAGTCGATCACCCATCCCACCTCTGGGCTATTTTCATTCGCTGTCGGTTCTACCGGATCCAATTGAATCCTCATAAGTACGTTTTTTGTGTAGAATATGGTCGTCTTCTAGGTTTTATTAATTCGCGTCAAGGGATCCGGGTGGATCCTATTAAGGTTGAGGCGACCCTTAATCTCCCTCCTCCTTCTACACTACGCCAGTTTCAAAGTTTGCAGGGGAAAGCAAACTTTCTTCGTCGTTTTATCCCTAATTACACTGAGATTACTCGTGGTTTTACGTGGCTATTAAAAAAAGATTCAGAGTTTGTCTGGGATACCATTGCCAACAATGCTTTTGAAGCTTTAAAGTTCTCCCTAACGCACACTCTATTTCTCTTTCCTCCCGATTACAGTCGCGATTATTTCCTTTATGTTGTTGCCTCGAAGTACATTATTGGCATGGTTCTCGTCCAAGAGGATGATGTGCACGATGAACATGTTATTTACTACTTAAGTCGAAGTCTCACACCAACTGAAATCAAGTATCAACATGTCGAAAAACTGGCATTGGTTTCCGTTCAAGCCGTCCAACGCTTCTGGCACTATATTCTCTCACGTAAGACTGCAATGATTTCTCATTGCAACCCTATGCAACATATTTTGACACGTCAATTTCTAGGGGGAAAATACTCCAAATGGATTGTCATACTCCAGGAGTTTGACTTGGAATTCGATCGCACCAAGTCTAAGAAATCCTTAGTTTTTGCTGAGTTGATATGTGATTTTCCTCATTCTGCAACAAAAAATGTAGCAGTTGATTCATTACCTGATGAATCTCTTTTCCTTATTAGAACTGATGATATTTTCTACGGGGATATCATTATATATCTCCAAAACCAGACTTTCTGACCTACTTTTTCTAGTACTGAACGACGTCGCATACGCTATCAAGCTCGTCAATACATTATCCTCAGAGACACTCTTTATCGTCGGGGGATTGACTATGTTTTTGGACGTTGTTTAACATTCGATGAAGACGAGAAAGCTCTGAATGACTGCCATTCCAGAGCATGTGGTGGTCATATGTCTGGGTATGCTACTGCCCAGAAGATCTTACTCGCAGGGTATTTTTGGCCTTCTTTGTTTAACGACTGCATTACTATCGTTCAAAAATGCCATGCCTGCCAGACCTACAATCAAAAAAATTGGTCACATCCTGCTCCTCTTCATCCTGTGGTCTCAGTTAGTCCTTTTGTGAAATGGGGCATCGATTTCATGACATGTCACCCTCACTCGGTCGGGGGGCATGGTTACATCATTGTAGCCGATGATTACTTTATGAAATGGGCCGAGGCGATGCCGACATTTGACAACACTGGAAAGACCGCAACTTTGTTTCTTTTTAACCACGTCATATCTCGTTTTGGTGTTCCCCAAGCTATCGTCACTGATCACGGTAGCCACTTTAGGAATTTTATGATGTCCGAACTTATTGAGAAGTTGGGTCTTCATCATGATAACTCAACGCCCTATTATCCACAAGCCAACGGCCAGGTCGAAGCAATCAACAAAGTTCTCATAACTATGCTTCGCCGGATGATAGGAATTCATAAAACAAGTTGGCATACAATGTTGTTTTCAGCATTATGGGCATACCAGACATCTGTCAAATCCGCTACTGGGTTCACCCATTTTCTGTTAGTCTATGGTGTGGAAGCCATTCTTCCTATAGAATGTGAGATACCCTCTCTGAAACTAGCTGTTGAACTCCTACCCAACACTTCTGCGGAAGAAGAATGTCTATTGTATCTAATGCGATTAGATGAAACTCAACGTGAGGCCACTCTAGTAATAGAATCCCAGAAAAAACATGTCAAGGCCCAATATGACAAGCATGTCAAGGCCCAATATGACAAGCATGTCAAGCCTTGTGTTTTCTCCGAAGGTGATCTTGTTCTTATCTATGAACAGGATCGAGATGTGTTAGGATCTGGAAAATTTGAACCCATGTGGCGAGGTCCTTAAATTGTTCATCGAGTTTTAGAAAAAGGAGCATATGAGTTGGTAGAATACGATGGTATCCCTTTGAGTGAATCCATGAATGGGTTGTACTTGAAGAAGTACTATGCATAAATCAACTGTGCACAAGTACTTGTATTTTAATGTATCATACTTTGTGTGTTACTATAGATTCTTTTGTCGTTATTTGGTCTTTGCCCTTATCTGACATTGTGTTTGATTTCCATATGTCAGATTCTTCGCTACCCTATATTGGCTTCCCTGATGGTGCTAGCCGTAGTATTCAGAACCTTGCTTCCGTTGCATGGACAATCTATGCCCCAACAAATGAACTTCTATCTTTACGAGGTGTGTGCCTTAGTCGTGCGACCAACAACATTGCAGAGTATAGCGTCGTTATTGAATTATTGGTTGATTCTATCTTGCTTGGAATTCGTCATTTGGTTGTGCAACTGGACTCGCAGCTTGTAGTACTACAGTTAAGTAATATCTACTCTATTCGAAGTCCTACTTTTTTGTGTGTGTATTTGCGAATTCGCCTCTTGGAACGTTGTTTTGATCACATTGAATATCAACATATTCCTCGGCGTCTAAATACATTAACAGATGCATTGGCTAATTATGTATTGGACAGACATTTGAATCATTTATAAATCAAACACATCGAAATTCACATAATATAAAGCAAATCGGTAGAAGTTGTCTGTATATATAACGATCAAAAGAGGTTTTTACAAAAAGTTTGTCCGAAGACCAAAGTGTCAAAAATTGAAGCTTATAGATTCTACAAAGTGACATCATGGATTAGGTTCATGGTAACACACGACTGCCCTAGAAACCCTACAGAGCAGTCGACTCATAGATGCTGATACCCCTACAGTATGACACTGATCGCGTCGTGGAACCTCTTCCAGAGTCATGTCTGGGATGTCTGTAGTCAGACCCTCTAGATTCTGTTCCACCACTTGGTAATCCTCGGCAAACTGTGGTGCAGCCGCTACCTCTCCTCGCCGCTGGATGGGAGAAGTGCCGGGAGGTCTGTAAGGTCCAACATATGTGTTATCAACAAACGATTTTGTATTAGTTTTTGGATGAACATATAAAACAAATACATTTGAATATGATAAAAAATTCAAAAACATTTAAAAAAAAAGAGAAAATGTGTGTACTTCTTACCATGGTCCCCCCACTGAGCATCCTCTGGTAATACTAAATCTGGATCTCCTTGGAAATCCAGCCCAGCATAAGCGTAGTCATCAACCGTCAACATCTGTGGTTGAAGCCAGTCAAAGAAAGTATCATCATATTTGATGATCGGTCCTGCTACGGGTTGGGCCATGAGCCGACACCATCTCAGCATCCGCGGATCCCTAGGAGACGGTAAATTCCACTCCACCTGTAGCCTCAGTAATGGGACCCGCTCAAGGAAGAAGGATACCAGCAAAGATCCGTACCTGAATTTCTTTAGGTCACCTCGCCTACATTTGGTCAATTTATTTTTTATGCTGCACAGCACAACATCTGCCCAATTGAACACTCGAGGTTCAGTACACTCAATAGCATAATGGAAGTAACTCTGTAATGCCATATGAGGAGCAGAACTCCCAGACATCCGAGCTATAGTAAAAAGGATAGTACGGAGGGTCAAGTCTCGTACCCCCCAGATAGCCACTTTTCCTTTCTTTCTCTCAGCCTCGAGGATGTAGTGTAAATTGCAGTACTCACTCATCTTTATCCCACCACCTCTACTACCTGTCAGGCTCACATAGTACCCCCGCCATGAAAAACCAGTCAAAAAGTAAATGTCCTCAATATCTAGGGACAGTGTGTGGACCCCCACATGAAACACCTGCTAATTAGGGTCCCACATACGCACCAGGTACTCTAATAGTCTGACTTGGGCCCTCATGCCCAGGATGCGAAAGTACTTCAAGAGCCCATAGTCTCTCAAAGAAGCTATGGTAGGTGGATTATTTTTGGCCATTGCATTGTCATCTTCATGTTCCCTTTTGCACCACTCTAGCACCATGTTGATGGCCAATTATCTGCATAAGGAACAAAATAAGAGGATTAATAACTTTTTTCATGCTTCAGATCTTTTTAATTGGGTAAAAATTTAAAAAACAATTGGGCTTTGTGGTTCTCGCATGTTCTCTGTGTGCATAGTGCGAGATCCTCATAGGTGGCCTTAGGTGCACCTGCGAGAACGCCTCATTCTTGCAGGCCCCTTATAGCCCGCCTGCGAGAATGGCAGCGCGCATGTAGGGCTTAGAAAATCAACTTAAAACTGAAAATTTATCCAATGAAATTACAAAATCAAACCATGAAAGTGTTAAGGACGAAGTGCCTACCTAACTGTCGCAAACGGCTCGCTGAATGGTCTCTCGTAGCTCCCACAATCTGTCGCCGAACTTGGAGGGTAAAAGAGGGGTTTTTTGAGCTCAATAGTGGAAATGTAAACATGGTATGGTAAAAAGAGTATTTACTCCTTTTATTTACTTGTACTTTATCATTTTGGTTTTTTATAATTATTTATCGATTAAACCCTAATCCCTAATGTCATGTTGAGTGTAATTCTTGCAGGCGTGATGATTTTGATGATTAAATACAGGGCTACGGACATGTTTTTCCTTGTTATCGCGTGTTTTTGATTGTTTTTTATGGTTTTTATATAAAAACCTCGAGCATGGTTTTTGTCCATTCTTGTGCTCGTAAATACATGAGAACGTGATCGAGCATACTTTTATCACTTTTTTGGGATCAACAAGGTTATACGAAAAAGGAACCCCCCTGGAGTCCTCTTTAAGCTCTTTTTAGACTCTCTAAATATGAAACGATTGTTGAACGACCTTGCTATTTTCATGCTCGATAAAGTATTTGAAGTAAGCGTCTGGTGAGCGATAATTTATCTCTTTTTCGGTCTCGTCCAGACTATTTTACGAAAAAGGAACTGAGAGAGTTTTCTTTTAAGTGTTTTTCCAAACTCTATAATCTTGAAAAACCTTCGACTTTTCTAGCTCTGGACTCGTTAAACAAAGATTTCCAGACCCGTGATGGGACCGAACCACTCCTTCTTAGGGTACGTTAAACATACTCTGAGGGACTCATCCGAAGGATGAGCTTACATCAACAAGTATATGGTATCCTCCTCAAGCTTGCGTAAAAATAAAAAGGTACTCGCCAGAAATGGTGGGGGAAATTTTGGGAAAGGGATATGTTTTCATTTTCGTATTAATTGGCAGTAAGTGTTGCTCTTGAACATGACACCCACTATTCATCATTTGAATCCGGTTTGGGAAATCCATTTGTCTCTCATTCGATTGATTACAAGGTCATCCCCTGTGTGGTCTTTGAGTCAATGCTGCCAAATCATTGGTCGTGTCATTCATATGTTCAAGAGAAGTCCATCTGAAACCTATATTGAGTCGTCCATCTGCATTTATCCATTCTCTCCATGTCGGCCTTCCCTGTGTCCAGTCCAATTCACATCATACTCTGTTTCACCTTCAAAATCTATTACTCATTTTGTGTCACTGATGGGGGATACATCAAGGCCCTCCTGTGACGAGTTTTGTTCCGTCGACTTCAGCTCATTATCCAGAATCAAGACTTAGAAATTATTTGGTACCTTGGAGCTTGCATGCCTCAATTGCAGGTTTACTCGCTTTTGACAGTGGGTTTACATCATTGACCCCTGATCGAAAGATTCCATCAGCTGTTTGACATCAACTCATTTATTTTCACTCGATGGATTGTACTAGAGTACATTGGGAGTCATTGACATCAATGGTGATTTCCCTCTCACTTGTTAACGGTTTCATCAATGACCGGTAATCAAGTGGTTTCTACCATGTTCGACTTCAAAACATGTAATCACATGGTTAGATTCGTACTTTGGGTGACGAGATTGAACACCTTGGATATCATCTTTGTGATATAGGTTGCGATGAAGTATGTATAATTTGCGACACATAGATCCACTGTGTATGTCTCGTGGCTATGTCATCTTGATTTGAAATTTCTTGCATAGATCCACAGTGTATTCCGGTGGCTATGCTATATTTTGACGGCATGGATCCACAGTGTATGATTGGCTGGCCATGACCCATGTCTATAATTTCATCAGTCTGTGATCTGAGTATGGAATTCCTACCTCAGAATTGATATATATGATATTCTGCAGATGCTTGGTTGTTCGCAGGTTTTTGATTAGGTGTGCTCTTGGTTCCCGATACACACATGCAGCTTACAAAGTCTATAGGCTGTCACTAGTTCCAACCTCATACTTTGGGAGGCATCCTGTTATCCATGATTTTGGTCATCATGATGATGTATTGATGATGGTGTACTCAGGCTCTTCATAAGAACTTTTTCCTGAGAAAAAGTTATTTTCATCTCTTCTAGAAAAATCATTTTTGAAGACTGTTCGTAGGCTACTAGTATATTTGCCTACGAGAATGCATGATTCTCGCAGGCTACCTTAAGCCAGGGTGCGAGATGTTCACACTCTGATAAACTGCTAGGGTGCGAACTCTTTCTAAAGAAAGGAAAAAGATGAATTCTCGATGCTTCTAGAAGGGAATCTTCTAGAAGGATGAGATGGTATTCGAATGGTTATCCTAGTACTGGATTCCCTGATATTTTGGGATCATTC
>SNQJ01S0018363.1:246705-261846 GCA_010110895.2 Picea sitchensis | reverse complement strand
TTCTTGACCATTGGTTCGAGTTTTGGGTGCATTTTCCTTAACTTTTGTTGAAAAGGTTGGGTTTGGGGTTTCATGGGGATAACGTGTTGTATGACGTTAGGATCAAAGGATTTTAGGTCGTCATACGCCCAAGCAATAACATCTTTTAATTCCTTAAACAACTTAATAAACACTACTTTTTATTTCTCAAAACACCCCACCCCTAAATTATTGCACTGCGGGTTGTCTTTAGTTCCCAAATTTACCTTTTCATGCGTCAAAGAGGAGCTATTCATTTTACAGTTCACTGATTTTCTGAACTTGTCGTGAAGATCATAAAATTTTTCTAATCTAACTACAGATTTTGGGATAGAGTTTACCATGTTTGATGAAGATTCTGAAGATCTCGTATCTGGTATTACCATAAAGTCATGAAGATTTCCGTCATGGGTACCTTCATCGATCATCGTGCCCTGGAACATTTCTTCCATATGCAGAAAACTTATGATCTGTTGACCGTCATCGAAGACTCTCCAATTTGTGATGTTGTCTGGGATGGACGGTCTAAACAGTAGTTCGACAGAAATGCCTTTGGAGATAAGCCTTCTGCAGGAAAAAGTTTTGAGGCGACGTTAGCTAACAAATCATCTTCCAAATTATTCTATCTAGGAATAGAATTTATGTTAAATGCAGAGAACTTGCTCATTAAATTCCATACCTCAGTTTGGTAACTTTTAAGGTGCGGAGATAAACAGTGTATATAATTTTTTACTTGTCTAACCACGATTTTCGAATCACCAAAGACAGTCAAATTTTGAATGTTCAGATCTAATGCTTTTCTAAGGCCTTGCAGGAGTGCCTCATATTTTGTTGTGTTGTTTGTACATTCGAATTCTAGCCGACAAGCAATCAAAGTCTTGTTACCTATTGGATCGATGAGAACGAAACCTGCACCAACTCCTTCCTTGGATTTTTCCCATCAAAGTACAGAGACAATATTTGATTTTCGTCGGTTGCATGTGTCCACTGAGAAGAAGTTGTTGGCTGTGTATATGTCAAAATTTCAGACTTTTGTTCTAGGTTAGTGATAGTGGAAGTTTCGGCTATGAAATTACCGAAAAAAGTATCCATCCCTTGTATTTTGGGTGAATCAGCAGAAGGAGTGAATGGTTCATTGGGATCATTTAAATCAGTCACCGTGAACTTCAGATAACGTTCATGATTTACCTTGATTCTGTTGGGATTTCCATTCTCGGGCAACCACATGTGAGACCAATCCGTCGCAAAATAGCCATGTAATTGTTCTGACCAGTCTCTACTTAAAAACAAACCATAAACTTTTGGGATATCTACAACAATAATATCAATCACTTGATGAAATTTAGGATTAGATGACAATCTTATAAGCACATTTCTTAATTCACCTATCACTTTAACACTAGTTTGATCAACCTGGATAATTTTCAAGCTGGATGGTTGAACTTCGGCATTAATATTTTGATCAACAGACCAAGGCATTAAGTTAGATGATGCACCTGAATCTACCATATAGTTATGTACGTTCCTATTGAAAATTTTAAAAGTTAACAAAAATGGAGGGGCATTTTTGCGAGTGTTAACAGTGGAAGCTTGTTTCTTTTTACTCGTAGCGTTTAAAATTGGTTTATCTACATTTGTTACATTATTTATAGGAAGGTATCTTTTATCGTGAGGCTCAGATATAGTTTTGGCGAAGGCCTTCTGAGGATTTTTGGGGTTGTTTTGAACACCTCTGTTACTGTTCGGATTGTTCTCTGCAATATTCTGCAGCATTTTTTGTAGAAGGAAAGGGAATTTTAATAATTCGTAAACAAAAATGTTAGCCCTAATCTTTTTTAGATCCTCAACGAAATCATAATCCAAACTTGGGTTTACTGAATTCTGTTTAGTCTCAGTTGACTTAGACTATTTTGGAGGCAAAGTTGTAATAATTTCGGAAGAAGGCTTATTTGGTGCCTTGCTCCTAGTATTGTAAGGATGCACTATTTCAAAATTAGCTTGAAAAATGCTATCTGAAAAAATCTCCGAAAATATTCGGAGAGGATTCATCTTCTTCTACTATCTCTTGTTCAACTACTTCTTCAGGAATTTTGGGAGGAATCAAGTTATCGTATGCCTCTAGGATTGTTTGAATAGAAAATTGCAGGCTTTCTAGATTTAGGCCTTCAGTATTTGAATTAGGTCGGTTGGTGGGAAAAGACTTACTAAAAGGGGGTTTGTAAGGCCCTTTGCTCAAAGAAGCTTCTTTAGTCGTCCTTTTCAAATCTATAATTTGGTTGGACAGTTTTTGAAAAACTTTCTATAGGTTTTCTAAATCTGAGCTTTCAGGTTGAGCTTTGTTTTCGGAAGGTCTAGGGAGGATTTCGATTTTCTTTTTGGAAGATGAACTAGTCTCTGTCTCGTTGCTAGTAGTGTCTTTTAAATAGAGAATGTCTTTCTCGATCTGACTGGCCTCTTCGAAGTCTTCTAACAACGTGGTTTTCTTGGATCTCTTTACCGAAATGGCTATGTTTTGATGTAAGGCTTTCATATAATATGTGATAATAAGATTCTCAGCATGCATCGAATCTGTGGGGATTCGGTTCTTTAGTGTCAAGAACCTTTGATTAAAGTCTTTAATCTTTTCTTTGGGGTTCATTCTTAAACTAGAAAGCTCCATGACTAGAACTTCAGGAGACTTTTCGTCTCCGAACTTCTCAAGGAAACATGATTCAAATTTCTCCCATGACACGATGGTGTGGGGTTGTTGGGAAAAGTACCAGGTGGAGGCATTGCCTTCAAAGGTGTAGGGAAACAATCTACAGGTTACGTCTTCATGCTCAACATTACGGAGTCTAATGGCTAACATAAAAATTTTGATGTGATCTTCAGCGATCTGTTTGGATTCTGGGTCAACTTTAGGGAGCCATTTCTCTGAGTGCTTGGGTAAAGGAAGCTGAGGCCCAGGTATGGCCACTGCATCTTGGTCAAGCTAGGGTCTGGCGAGATTGTTTGGATTGGCCATAGGTGTGGGTGGTGTCGAAGGCTGGGATGAGGAACTGCCTTCATCATAGGATTCTTCTCTATAAGAAGAAGGAGATGAAGGAGGTGGTGATGTTGGTATACCAGATCCTCCTATTGCAGGAGTGAGGATTGGATCTGTAGGGTTTAAGGTAAGGTTAGTACCTACAAGTTGTTCTCTGATATCAGAGAAATCTAATGGTTGATTCAAAGGCCGGTTTGGTTTTCTTATATGGGCTAAGGCACTGTGCGTTCTTATGAGAGATTTCCGAACAATCTCTTGTATGTCACCACCGGTAGGATTTGGAGTTACTGGTTCAACTATGATCCGTATATCATCGTTTGATGTGGTTGTTGTTTGAGGGACAATGTTTTCATATGAACAAATTCTAGTTACTATAGGTTAGCGGGTACGTGGTGGAGGATTCCTATGACCTCCTCATGCCATTAATAGTTTTCAGGCCCTCCTTCTAGCGCCATTTGTTGACGGGTGAAATTGACCGCTCGTCAACTAGAGGAGTGAATACGGTCCGGGGTTCTCTAATTAACCAGAGCCGTTTGGATTAATCCACTCCGACAGGTTTAGCAGCTCCGTTGCCCAATCTAAGCCCTAAATAAAACGAAAAAACAAAACTAAAGAAAATGCAATAACTTGATGAATAACATTCACTGAAAACTATATATTGATATAATATTCATTTACAGTTTAACTCACTAATATTTATAAAATAACTCTACTTATTATATGTATAATATATACAAATGATTCTGTTTCTAATATATATGTACACAATACGAATTTTAATCTAAATCTGCAAAAATCGAATATAAATTGATTTTTTAAACAACAGTGAAACTATTATTTAATCTGTTTATACTCTAGAAATGAAATATCAAACTGTCTAATTGAAAACAGAAATAAAAGATAGTAGAAGATGTTTTAACTGCAACACATTTATGTATTCATTAAACTAATAAACTGACCTATTGCCGTATCCAATATTTGTTCAGTGTGTAGCATCCAATCTCCCTGTCTGATGAGGTAAACCTGCAACATATTCTACAATTGCTTCTCATAAATGTGAAGCAGCAATGATTGAATTCGAATGACATAACATATAAGAGATATACTCATAGCAATCTCATAATTTCACAAGTAGCCACATTAAGATAAATCCTGCTGTGAGAACTTGTGTATAAACATTCAATAAAGGATAAAGATCAATCTCTTAATTCAAGTTTGAACAAAATGATTTCTGTGTGTTAAATCTGGAACATAAAACATGGATAATATATAAATTTTTATCATACCAATTTGTAGTAAACCACGACAACGAAAGCAATCATAATCTAATTACAAATTGAAATAATCATGACTTGAATAAAACCACAATACAGAAAAGCTAAAGCTGTGACGAGTATTATATTTCATTCAAGTCTGCAAATGAAAAATCCATAGTCTTGCCCCAGGCAGAGATGATCTCATGTTTATAAAATAACATGTTTATATAGGTTCTAGGAACACAATGTTTCTTGTTGATAATATTAAATCTGTTCCAAAAATATGGGGGATGCATCCTCCCTGATTTTACTTGATATCAAAATACAAACAACCTAATCTATTTACTAAAAACACAAAGATGGTATGGATGGAAGATCTCAACAGTGCTTCATATCTCCTTGAAAATCATGGGTTCCTGAAAACAAATAAAAATGGGAAGATTTTAGATACCTTTTCAATTGTTAAATCAAGCAATTCGAATTTTTCTAACTGGCTATAGAATCTTACGATTYTGTAGCTAGTTATAATTACAACTACAATCATATTTTATTTAACAAACAAAACAAACTAAAAAGTRATCTATTCAAAAAAATCGTATATCCTAAATTAAGAGTGAAAAAATCATGCTAAACTTGAAAAAGGTCATACCTCAAATCATGGGATTAAAACATATCAAGCAATCTTGGAGTTTACTATTGTTGTCGCTGCCTCTACATTCTTAAAAATGACAGATCTTGTAGTCTTTAGGCGTTTGTCCTTTGCTTGAGTTATGGATTGGATTCTATTATTCTCGTTTGTCAATAAATCCACTTTGTCTTTCAAAGATTTAAGCCAAGATTGTAGTAAATGATCATCCGTATAATACCTGTCGATCTAGGATCGACATTCATCACACTATGGCTGTAGAGACTGTGTATTCGCACCGACAACATTAAGGGTTGGAGAATCATCCACGCGAAAGGTAGGTTCATCACAAAGTCAAATGCTAGGAAATTCAGGATTATCCTTTAGACATGGAGGCAGGTTGCTAACATAATCATAGGGTCTGTCAGGGAAAAGTCCATATGACATTGGATCCTCTTCGACCAAGAACCTTTCAATTTCTGAATCCGAGTCTTCGCTTACCTCAATTGTGTTTTTTGTGTCTTCACAGGGTTTGGATTTGTTTCGAGAACATCGTGAAATCAAACGACCAGCCCTTTTATTCTTGTAATTAACATCAACGCTGCCCTTTGGCTCCTTCCCTGTGGGTTTTTTAACAGTTTTAGTGCAACTCTTAGGGTGAGAACCCGGTTGATTTTCAGGTTGAGTAACATCAAGGTAGGTCGAGGGTTCAATATTAGGGGCAAGGTCACAGGGCATGAGTGGTGGAGAAGAGGTTGTAGCATTCACAAGGGTTTCAACAATAATCGGTTTATCAACCTGTCCCAATTCACTATTGCCAAAACCATTTCGTAAAACAAAAGCATCCCAACAATCATCTCGCAATTAAAATTGATGCACAAGGATAATTTTAATTAAACCATGATGGAATAAACTAGAATCAAACTTCTTCCTCCTAAATTGTTTTCCCATCTTGTACATACTTGTAAGAAGGAAGTAGGGCATATTTAATGGGAAGCCAATGAAACTCATAAGAAATCGTAGGTGATACAGGAAAACCAACCCAAATCTTCCTTCACATGTAATGAATTGTTTCACAATAGAAAGAAGATCATGCCACCTAGGTTTTAAAGATGAGACATGCATACCTCGATCACAACTAGTAATTTTCCATTAGGTGAACATCAAAGTCCAGGGGACCTCTTCAACTTTTTCATTCTTGAACCATTTTTTCCCGACAACTGGTAAACCCATAGCTTGGCTTAAAAATTCTTCAGTTACCTCTAGCTGCACGTCACCTATCTTTTCTCTGCAACTGTCGAAGGTCAATGCGAACTCTTGGGCAACTCTCAGATTGAAACCCTTAAATTTTTCAATGAATAAAAGCCAACCATTCCTTTCTAAATCATCCCTGGTGTTATCATACAATAACAAGGTTTGGATTCCATTGGGCTGGATCCTTACCACTGGAGCCATGGCGAACAAAAGGGAATCAACACAGAACTCGGAGGTAGGATTTGATAAAAAACCAGAGAGCCATATCCCTGAGTTTCCACAAAACAATTCTATGATAGTTGAAACGATAGGCAGAGGCGTTAATCACCATGCGTGGGAATGAAATCATGAAGCCCGAGACCATATAGAGCAGTAATAGCATGCTGTAAATGATATGACACCTTCGCATATGGGTACATATAAGGATCAAAACAATTGAAAACCATAGTATGCACATTCATAGCTTGATTACAAAGGTAAGTGTATCAAATAAAAATTGAATAATTAAAAGTTTTATGAATGAAAACTCCATTAATATCAATCGAAAATTAATGCATGGAGGTATTTCACTTATGTAACCAAGGCACGCTTAGAACCAAGGAGTTATAAACAAGGAGAACAATCATGTTCATAGAAAAAATATGACAATTCAATAATAGACCATATGAACAGTTTTCCTTTAATAAAAAATTGAAACAAAGTGTCAATTCCAACTGCGAGTTTTCATGCTTACAGTCATGAAAACAAAAATTGAAAGGACGATATGTAAAAAGTGACAAGTGACAAGTGTTTTTTAGTGATAATGGTCATGATGAGTAATGAAAATTTAGAGACCCTATGTAGGCATCTTATAAACAATAGAAATTATATTATTGCTGCCAACAATGGCGACACGCTGGGAGAAGTAGTTATCTCTGCCAAATGAACGAGTTCAGATTAGGATAATTAGAAAAAAATTTGAATAAAAAACAACCAAAAAGCTGTCTGAACATCATAAACAATTATAATGCATTTCAGTTTCAGATTACTATTATTTTAAAAAGATGAAAACTGATGACAATCTTAACAAAAGAGAGTCGCGATATTAGAGTTAAAATCTTCAATAATTTTGACAAGGCCATTGCTGCTAGTAGGTGTCCATAGCCTCGACAAGGATGTCAATTAACCCACTCCAATATCTGTATCCTATCAAGAAGTTCCAGATCAGAACGAAGGACATTTAAGGTCAAAACATAATCCATATCTGAGAATTTTCATATACCTGACATTGCTTCACTGTCAATGGGCCTGTTCAGTACCCCAACGAAGTTATCTTGGCATAATGCATGCATTTACCCATTGCTAGCAGACCTGTTCAGTATCCTTATGGGTTTACAAGCACTTCCCATAGCTCTCTGAAGGTTTATTTAGTTTTAAATATATTTAATAGAGAGTGGTGACGCTAAAAATCCTAGTTTTTGGACACATCTTAGTAAATTATAGACCTTGAGGAAATTTCTTAGCTGTCCTTCATTAAGATCTAGAAAGAGTTTGTTAATAAAACCGAATTTCAAGAGCAGGGAGACATCTCTGAGTTGTTCTCTTAAGGAATAGGGACAGTGTAAAACTAATTTTTATGGATGATCGTGAATACCTTCAGTCGCAGATTGAAATCAAGAAATGCTTTTCAAACAAGAAGTTATCTTTAACATGGCTGCAAACTCAGAAAAATATCACAATTTATGTTTAAACAACATTCGGCGGTCATTTTAGGGGGGAAAGTTTTTTGTTCTGTTCATATGATGTGCCCCATGATGCAGACATGTGTGTTTCACAAAGAAATACTGATAAGTATAAAGGAAAAATCAAAACAAACCAGCAAAGAAAAACAAACAACCAACAAAACAAAAAATATTTACACAGTGTACATGGGAGTGTCATCAAGCAAAATACCTTCTTAGAGCTTGTCCATTCATCGGAAAGGTGTCTGGCTTCCCTTCCAAATTCTGTAATCGGAAGGAACTGGGACCCAATTTCTCAGCAATTAAAAATGGTCCCAACCACAAGTTCTGAAACTTTGTATGCTCTCCTTTTCCCTCATGAGGTTTGTCCCATTTTAGGACAAGGTCACCTACCTCAAAATTTCTGTCAGAGGCAGAATTGGAATCAAAACAGGTTTTAACAATGAGTTGATGTTGATCCAATTTTCGTTTCGCTTGAGCACTCACTTCTTCTAATTTTAACAAAGCGTTAATTCGACTCTCCAAAGGGGGATAGTCTTCTTCCTGTACTTTATGTGATCACTGTAGAGATGGAAGAAGGAGATGTGGTGGAAGAATCGCCTCCCTGTCGTAAACGAGAAAGAAAGGTGAGTTACCCACATTAGTTTTAGGAGTTACTCTATCAGCCCAGATTGTGTTTAACAATGCGTTATGCCAATTTTTATGGTTTTCGGAGACCGTTCTCTAGATAATTTTGATTAGATTTTTATTAGTCGATTCTACCAAACCGTTTCCTTGGGGGTAATAACTGGCAGAGTACTTTAAATTAATTCCTTTTTCTAGAGCGAAATCATTCATTTCAAGAGACAAAAAATAGGAAGCATTATCAAATACCAGGAATTCAGGAATACCGAAACGAGTAATAATATTTGAATTCAAGAAGGATATTACCTGGCTAGTATTTACAACTTTTAATGGGGTGGCCCCAGACCACCTGGTGAAGTAATATGTGGCTGTTATGATATATTTATGCTTCTACGAGGATGGTAGTTTAATTGGGCCTATAATATCTAGACCCCACTGCTGAAAAGGGGAGTCTACCGAAACTGGTTGCAAAGGGAAAACTAGTTTTTGTATCCGTCCGGATGCTTTTTTACAAATTACACACTTGCGACATAAAGCATGAACATATTTAAAAAGGGTAGGCGAGTAATAACCTTCTCTTAATAATTTATGGGCAGTGGTTTCTCCACCAAAATGCCCTCCATCTTCTCTTGCATGCAATTCCAATAAGACCTTTTATGCTTCATCTTTCTCAAGACAACGCATTAGTACTCCATCAAAATTTTGACGAAACAAAATACCATTAATATGCTGAAAAGAAGAAGATTTTAATCTTAGTTCTCTCTTTTTTGTGGGATCAAGGTGATGGGGAGATGATATTTGTATAAGACAAAATTTTATGTCATCGCACCAGGGACTAACAGGGTTTTTTGTGTAGCAGATTTGATTTTGATAATGTTGTCCTAGATTTAACATATCATTTTCCTCTTGTTGTCCTACAGCTGAATCAGCGACCAATTTTGATAACCCTTGGCCTCTTACAATTTGTGTTGGGGTGATTTCTATGTCATACTCTTGCAAGGATGTGACCCAGTTTGCCCTTTTCTCGCCTAGTTCTTTCTGTACTAACAGATTTTTGACAGCCAGGTAAGGCACAATGATTTTCATCCTATATTTCAATAGATAAGATCGGAAGTGCTTTACTGCTTTGAAAATAGCACAGGCTTGTTGATCTACTACTGGGTAATTAAGTTATGCCCCCTTGAAGGCTGAGCTCATAAAAGCGATTGGGACTTTGTTTTTTTCAGCATTCTTTTGAGTTAGAACGACAGCGTATGAGCGGTCAGAGGCAAACATGTAGAGGGTGAAGTCTTGCGAAAAGTCGGGGCTCATTAGAGAAGGAGCATATATTATGGCCTTTTTTATTGAATCAAAAGATTGGCTTTCTAAAGGTCCCCAATGGTACCGTACATCCTTTTTTATTAGGTTTTGTAATGGTCTCACCATTTCTGAAAAGCTGGGGACGAATCTCCTAACAAAGTTTATCTAACCTAAGAAAGATTCCATGGACTTTTTTGAGGAGGGAGGGGGTAGTTTTGAAATGAATTGAGTTCTTTTAGGGTCAATAATCATCCCTTTGCTCGATACAATGAATCCGAGGAGCTTACCTTGTTCTATTGTGAAGATAGATTTTTTAGGATTCAACGAAATGTCGTACTTATGACATCGTTGTAGAATGGATCTTAAATGAGCTAGATGATCTTATTTATTTTTTGAAAAGACAGTGAAGTCATCTAGGTAAACTACCACAGATTGATTGATTAAGCCTCAGAAAGTGATTTCGATCACTCTCTAGAAAGTAGCATCGTCGTTTATGAGTCCAAAGGGAATCTTTTTATAAGCGTAGGTGCCCCATGGAGTGCAGAAGGTGGTTTTGAGTTGGTCTGGAGGAGACATCAAGACTTGGTTATACCCTGAAAAACCATCCAACAAGGATAATATTTCATAACCAGATACCTGTTGAAGGATCTATTCCATGGGAGGGATAGGATAGTTGTCTTTATCAGATGCTCGGTTAAGATTTCGAAAATCGACACATAGTCAGATTTCACCACTCTTCTTTCTGACAGGGACAAGATTAGAGACCCATTGTGTGTGCCTAACTGGGAAAATTATCTTAGCGTTCAGGAGTTTGTTTAATTCCTTCTTGACCGTTGGTTCGAGTTTTGGGTGCATTTTCCTTAACTTTTGTTGAAAAGGTCGGGTTTGGGGTTTCATGGGGATAATGTGTTGTATGATGTTAGGATCAAAGGTTTTTAGGTCGTCGTACATCTAAGCAAAAAAATATTTGAGTTCCTTAAACAACTTAATAAACACTACTTTTTCTTGCTTAGAACACCCCACCCCTAAATTAATGCACTGTGGGTTGTCTTTAGTTCCCAAATTTACCTTTTCATGTGTCAAAGAGGAGCTATTAATTTTACGGTTCATTGATTTTCTGAACTTGTCATGAAGATCATAAAAATTTTCTAATCTAACTACAGATTTTGGGATAGAGTTTACCATGTTTGATGAAGATTTTGAAGATCTCGGATCTGGTATTACTGTAAAGTCAAGAAGATTTTCGTCATGGGTACCTTCGTCGATCACTGTGCCCTGGAACGTTTCTTCCATATGCAGAAAAATTATGATCTATTGATCATCATCGAAGACTCTCCAATTCGTGATGTTATCTGGGACGGACGGTCTGAACAATAGTTCGATGGAAAATGCATTCGGTGATAAGCCTTTTGCAGGAAAAAGTTTTGAGGCGACGTTAGCTAACAAATCATCTTTTGAATTATTATATCTAGGAATAGAATTTATGTTAAATGCGAAGAACTTGTTCATTAAATTCCATACCTCAGTTTGGTAACTTTTAAGGTGCGGAGATAAACAGTGGATAGAATTTTTTACCTTTCTAACCATGATTTCTGAATCACCAAAGACAATCAAATTTTGAATGCTCAGATCTAATTCTTTTCTGAGGCCTTGCAGAAGTGCCTCATATTCTGCTGTGTTGTTTCTACATTTGAATTCTAGCCGGAAAGCAATCAGAGTCTTGTTACCTGTTGGATTGATGAGCACGCAACCTGCACCAGCTCCTTCCTTGGATTTTGAACCATCAAAGTACAGAGACCATATTTGATTTTCTTAGGTTGCATGTGTTCACTGAGAAGAAGTTGTTGGCTGCGTATATGTCAAAATTTCAGACTGTTGTTTTGGGTTAGTGATAGTGGAAGTTTCGGCTATTAAATTACCAAAAAACGTATCCATCCCTTGTATTTCGGGCGAATCGGCAGAAGGAGTGAATGGTTCATTGGGATCATTTAAATGAGTCACTGTGAACTTTAGATAACGTTCACGATTTACCTTGATTCTGTTGGGCTTTCCATTCTCGGGAAGCCATAGGTGAGACCAATCCGTCGCAAAATAGCCATGTAATTGTTCTGACCAGTCTCTACTTAAACACAAACCATAAACTTATGGAATATCTACAACAATAATATCAATCACTTGATGAACTTTAGGATTAGATGACAATATTATAAGCACATTTCTTAATTCGCCTATCACTTTAACACTAGTTTGATCAAGCTGGATAATTTTCAAGTTGGATGGTTGAACTTCGGCATTAATCTTTTGACAAACAGACCAAGGCATTACGTTAGATGATGCACCTAAATCTACCATACAGTTATGTACATTCCTATTGAAAATTTCAAAAGTTAACAAAAATGGAGGGACATTTCTGTGAGTATTAACAGTGGAAGCTTGCTGCTTTTTACTCGCAACCTCTAAAACTGGTTTATCTACATTTGTTACATTATTTACAGGAAGGTCTCTTTTATCGTGAGGCTCGGATGTAGTTTTGGCGAAGGCATTCTGAGGAATTTTGGGGTTGTTTTGAACACCTTTGTTACTGTTCGGATTGTTCTCTACAATATTCTGTAACATTTTTTGTAGAAGGAAAGGCAATTTTAATAATTCGTAAACATAAATGTTATCCCTAAGCTTTTTTAGATCCTCAACCAAATCATAATCCAAACTTGGGTTTACTAAATTCTATTTAGTCTCAGTTGATTTAGACTGTTTTGGAGACAAATTCATAGTAATTTCGGAAGAAGCCTTATTTGATGTCTTGCTCCTAGTATTGTAAGGATGCACTGTTTCGAAATTAGCTTAAAAAATGCTATCCAAAAAATGTCTGAAAATATTCGGAGAGGATTCATCTTCTTCTACTGTCTCTTGTTCAACTATTTCTTCAGGAATTTCAGGAGGAATCAAGTTATCGTGTGCCTCTAGGATTGTTTGAATAGCAAATTGCAGGCTTTCTAGATTCAGGCCTTCAGTATTTGAATTAGGTCAGTTGTTAGGAAAATGCTTCCTAAAAGGGGGTTTGTAAGGCCCTTTGCTCGAAGAATCTTCTTTAGATGTCCTTCTCAAATCTATAACTTGGTTGGACAGTTTTTGAATGACTTTCTATAAGTTTTCTAAATCTAAGCTTTCAGGGTGAGCTCTGTTTTGGGAAGGTCTAGGGAGGATTTCGATTTTCTTTTTGGAAGATGAACTAGTCTCTGTCTCGTTGCTAGTAGTGTCTTTTAAACTGAGAATGTCTTTCTCGATCTGACTGGCCTCTTCGAAAGCCTCTAACAATGTGGATTTCTTGGATCTCTTTACCCAAATGGCTATGTTTTGATGTAAGTCTTTCGTATAATATGCGATAATAAGATTCTCGACAGGCATCGAATCTGTGGGGATTCGGTTCTTTAGTGTCAAGAACCTTTGATTAAAGTCTTCAATCTTTTCTTTGGGGTTCATTCTTAAACTAGAAAGCTCCATGACTAGAACTTTAGGAGACTTGTCGTCTCCAAACTTCTTAAGGAAACAGGATTCAAATTCCTCCCATAACACGATGGTGTGGGGTTGTTGGGCAAAGTACCAGGTCGAGGCATTGCCTTCAAAGGTGTAGGGAAACAATCTACAGGCTACGTCTTCGTGCTCAACACTACGGAGTCTAATGGCTAACATAAACTTTTTTATGTGATCTTCAGTGATATGTTTGGAGTCCGGGTCAAATTTAGGGAGCCATTTCTCTGGGTGCCTGGGTAAAGGATGTTGAGGCCCAGGTATGGCCACTGCATCATGGTCGCACCAGGGTCTGGCGGGATTGTTTGTGTTGGCCATAGGTGTGGGTGGTGTTGAAGGCTGGGATGAGGAACTACCTTCATCAGAGGATTCTTCTCCAGAAGAAGAAGGAGATGAAGGAGGTGTTGATGGTGGTATACCAGATCCTGCTGCTGCAGGAGTCAGGATTAGATCTGTAGGGTTTTAGTTAAGGTCAGTACCTCCAAGTTGTTCTCTGATATCATAGAAATCTAATGGTTGATTCAAAGGTCAGTTTGGTTGTCTTTTACGGGCTAAGGCACTGTGCGTTCTTATGAGAGATTTCCGAACAATCTCTTGTATGTCACCACCCATAGGATTTGGGTTTACTGGTTCAACTATGATCCGTAGATCGTCGTTTGATGTGGTTGTTGTTTGAGGGACAATGTTTCCGTCTAAATGAATTCTAGTTACTATAGGTGAGCGGGTAGGTGGTGGAGGAGTCTTATGACCTCCTCCTGCCATTAATAGTTTTCAGGCCCTCCTTCTAGCGCCATTTGTTGATGGGCGAAATTGACCTCTCGTCAACTGGAGGAGTGAATCCGGTCCGGGGTTGTCTAATTAACCCAAGCCGTTTGGATAAATCCACTCCGACAAGTTTAGCGGCTTCGTAGGCCGATCTAAGTCCTAAAGAAAGCGAAAAAACAAAACTAAAGAAAATGCAATAGCTTGATTAATAACATTCGCTGAAAACTATATATTGATCTAATATATATTTACAGTTTAACTAACTAATATTTATAAAATAACTCTACTTATTATATCTATAATATATACAAATGATTCTATTTCTAATATATATGTACACAATACGAATTTTAATCTAAATCTGCAAAAATCGAATATAAATCGATTTTTTAAACAACAGTGAAACTATTATTTAATCTGTTTATACTCTAGAAATGGAATATCAAACTGTTTATTTGAAAACAAAAATAACAGATAGTAGAAGATGTTTTAACTGCAGGAAATTTCTGTATTCATTAAACTAATGAAATCAAACTAATAAACTGACCTGTTGCCGTATCCAATATTTGTTCAGTGTGTAGCATCCAATCTCCCTGTCTGATGAGGTAAACTCACAGCAAATCCTAAAATTGCTTCTCATAAATGTGAATCAGTAATGATTGAATTCGAATGATAGAACATATAAGAGATATAATCACAACAATCTCATAATTTCACAAGTAGCCACATTAATATAAATCTTTCTATGAGAGCTTGTGTATAAACGTTCAATAAAGGATAAAGATAAATCTCTTAATTCAAGTTTGAAGAAAATGATTGTTGTGTGTTAAATCTGGAACATAAAACATGGATAATATATAAATTTTTATCATACCAATTTGTAGTAAACCACGACAGTGAAAGCAATCATAATCTAATTACAAATTGAAATAATCATGACTTGAATAAAACCAAAATACGGAAAAGCTAAAGCTGTGACGAGTATTATATTTCATTCAAGTCTGTAAATGAAAATTCCATAGTCTT
>SNQJ01S0018363.1:236619-246695 GCA_010110895.2 Picea sitchensis | reverse complement strand
GAAAAAACAAAACTAAAGAAAATGCAATAGCTTGATTAATAACATTCGCTGAAAACTATATATTGATCTAATATATATTTACAGTTTAACTAACTAATATTTATAAAATAACTCTACTTATTATATCTATAATATATACAAATGATTCTATTTCTAATATATATGTACACAATACGAATTTTAATCTAAATCTGCAAAAATCGAATATAAATCGATTTTTTAAACAACAGTGAAACTATTATTTAATCTGTTTATACTCTAGAAATGGAATATCAAACTGTTTATTTGAAAACAAAAATAACAGATAGTAGAAGATGTTTTAACTGCAGGAAATTTCTGTATTCATTAAACTAATGAAATCAAACTAATAAACTGACCTGTTGCCGTATCCAATATTTGTTCAGTGTGTAGCATCCAATCTCCCTGTCTGATGAGGTAAACTCACAGCAAATCCTAAAATTGCTTCTCATAAATGTGAATCAGTAATGATTGAATTCGAATGATAGAACATATAAGAGATATAATCACAACAATCTCATAATTTCACAAGTAGCCACATTAATATAAATCTTTCTATGAGAGCTTGTGTATAAACGTTCAATAAAGGATAAAGATAAATCTCTTAATTCAAGTTTGAAGAAAATGATTGTTGTGTGTTAAATCTGGAACATAAAACATGGATAATATATAAATTTTTATCATACCAATTTGTAGTAAACCACGACAGTGAAAGCAATCATAATCTAATTACAAATTGAAATAATCATGACTTGAATAAAACCAAAATACGGAAAAGCTAAAGCTGTGACGAGTATTATATTTCATTCAAGTCTGTAAATGAAAATTCCATAGTCTTTCCCCAGGAAGATATGATCTCATGTTTACAAAATAACATGTTTGTATAGGTTCCAGGAACACAATGTTTCTTGTTGATAATATTAAATCTGTGCCAAAAATATGGGGGATGCAACCTCCCTGATTTTACTTGATATCAAAATACAAACAACCTAATCTATTTACTAAAAACACAAAGATGGTATGGCTAGGAGCTCTCAACAATGCTTCATATCTCCTTGAAAATCATGGGTTCCTGAAAACAAATAAAAATGGGAAGATTTTAGATACATTTTCAATTGTTAAATCAAGCAATTCGAATTTTTCTAACTGACTACAAAATCTTATGATTCTGTAGCTAGTTATAATTACAACTACAATCATATTTTATTCAACAAAATAAACAAAATAAAGAGTAATCTATTCAAAAAAATCGTATATCCTAAATTGAGAGTGACAAAATCATCCTAAACTTGAAAAAGATCATACTTCAAATCATGGGATTAAAACATATCAAGCAATCTTGGAGTTTACTATTGCTGTCGCTGCCTCTACATTCTTAAAAATGACAGATCCTGTAGTTTTTAGGCGTTTCCCCTTTGCTTGAGTTATGGATTGGAGTCTACTGCTCTCGTTTGTCAATGAATACACTTGGTCTTTCAAATATTTAAGCCAGGACTGTAGTAAAGGCACATCCGTATAATACTTGTCGATCGGGGATCGACATTCATCACACTGTGGCTATAGAGATTGTGTATTGGCACCGACATTATTAAGGGTTGGAGAATCATCCACGAAAAAGGTAGGTTTATCACAAAGTCAAATGCCAGGAAATTTGGGATTATCCTTTAGACATGGAGGCAGGTTGCTAACATAATCATAGGGTCTCTCAGGGAAAATTCCATATGAAATTGGATCCTCTTCGGCCAAGAACTTTTCACTTTCTGAATCTGAGTCTTCGCTTACCTCAATTGTGTTTTTTGCGTCTGCAAAGGGTTTGGATTTGTTTCGATCACATCATGAAATCAAACGACCAACCCTTTTATTCTTCTAATTAACATCGACGCTACCCTTTGGCTCATTCCCTGTGGGTTTTTTAACAATTTTAGTGCAACTCTTAGGGTGCGAACCCGATTGATTGTCAGGTTGAGTAACATCAGGGTAGGTTGAGGGTTCAATATTAGGTGCAAGATCACAGGGCAGGAGTGGTGGAGAAGAGGCTGTAGCATTCACAAGGGTTTCAACAATAACCAGTTTATCAACCTGTCCCAATTCACTATTGCCAAAACCATTTTGTAAAACAAAAGCATCCCAACAATCATATCTCAATTGCAAATGATGCACAAGGATAATTTTAATTAAACCATGATGGAATAAACTAGAATCAAAATTCTGCCTCCTAAATCATTTTCCCATCTTGTACAGACTTCTAAGCAGGAAGTAGGGCATATTCAATGGGAATCCAATGAAACTCATAAGCAATCACAGGTGATATAGGAAAACCAAACCAAATATTCCTTCACAGATAATGAATTGTTTCACAATAGCAAGAAGAACATGCCACCTAGGTTTTAAATATGAGACATGCATACTTCGTTCACAACTAGTAATTTTCCGTGAGGTGGACATCAAAGTCCAGGGGACCTCTTCAACTTTTGTGTTATTGAACCATTTTTGCTCGACAGCTGGTAAACCCGTAGCTTGGCTTAAAAATTCTTCAGTTACCTCTAGCTGCATGTCACATATCTTTGCTCTGCAACCATCGAAGGTCAATGTGAACTCTTGGGCAACTCTCATATTGAAACCCTTAAATTTTTCAATGAATAAACACCAACCGTTCCTTTCTAAATCGTCCCTGGCATTATCATATGATAGAAATGTTTGGATGCCATTGGGCTCAATCCTTACCATTGGAGCCATGGAAAACAGAAGGGAATCAACACAAAACTCGAAGATAGGGTTTGATAAAAAACCACAGAGCCATAGCCCCGAGTTTCCACAAAACAATGCTATGATAGTTGAAATGGTAGGCAAAGGCGTTAATCACCATGCGTGGGAACGAAATCGTGAAGCCCGAGACCATGCAAAGTAGTAATAGCATGTTGTACTTGATATGAAACGTTGGCATATGGGTACGTATAAGGATCAGAACACTTGAAAATCATAGTACGTACATTCATAGGTTGATTACAAAGGTAAGTGTATCAAATAAAAATTGAATAATTAAAAGTTTTATGAATGAAAACTCCATTAATATCAATTGAAAATTAATGCATGGAGGTCTTTCACTTATGTAACCAAGGCACGTTTAGAACCAAGGAGTTATAAACAAGGAGAACAATCATGTTCATAGAAAAAATATGACAATTCAATAATAGACCATATGAACAGTTTTCCTTTAATAAAAAATCGAAACAAAGTGTTAATTCCAACTGCGAGTTTTCATGCTTACAGTCACGAAAACAAAAATCCAAAGGATGATATGTAAAAAGTGACAAGTGACAAGTGTTGTTTATTGATAATGGTCATGACGAGTAATGAAAATTTAGAGACCCTGTGTAGGCAGTTTATAAACAATAGAAATTATATTATTGCTTCCAACACTTCCCAACTTGGATGTTTATTAATTTAGTCAATGTCTCTCTAGAGAGATTAAAAGGTCAAATAATAAATCAATTGAGTGATGATTAGTTGGTTGGACAAGCTAAAGGTGGTATTGACTATGTCAACTAGTTCATGGGTCAAAGCATAAAACCTAGATATTAGGTTGATCCAGATTATATTGATAATGACATGAAAGAAAAGATATAACAAGGAAACACACTAAGATATTGCAGGAAACAAAGTAAAAAACTTATTTACTCAAATTTTATTAATGATTGTTTGGAATACAAAAGACTGTAAAATGAGAAGCACACAAGCTATATGGATGGTGGTATCTTATACCTGAAGAGTGATATATGTGTCGGCTACAATAATTCAAAAGAATATTAATACAAAGAGGAAGAAAATGTGTTTTAAAATAAACCATCAATGAGAAAACCCTAAACATCCAAAACCCTAACCCAAGAAGATAAAACAAAAAAAAGTTTGTGGGTCCTGATTTGGCTAGTTGATATGTCAGCTTCTTGGGGGTGTAAAATTTGCGTACAATATATGTTTGGGGTGCTCAATAGATTTTTGAAAAGGTATAGATAATAAGTACATGTTACAAACATCCTAACATCTTCCTTTAGCTACACGCTAGGTGTTTTTTGCACCAAACAAATGTCGTTTAGGGCCTAAAAAATGGCCCTGAAAAGTTGTAAAAAAATTCCCAAGATGTGGAACCATTCTGAATTAGTGGAACAAGTGGGTGGACACAAATATACATCTATATCATTCCTCCTCCCTTAGGAATAAATGGTAACCATTTCATCAATTTCCTCCATTGTATGGGGAAACTTCTATTGAATCTGACTCTTGGCGAGCCACTTTCCTTAATGAAGAATTTGTCCTACTTTGACAACCCAATAGAGTTGGATGTTCAGTTGGAGGGTGTCATTTGTCTTTGTGTTCATGATATGATCAATTGTTTCCTATTCAATGTATTCTTGATTGAGCTTTGTAGGGGACAAGTTCTTGGATACATTCGAAGTGTCTATGAGAGGTGGAACATATGGTTGAAGCAGTTCCACACAAAATATGGGGTGCAAGCCAAGGAAAGGGTGAATAATTAATTCAAAATAATTCTCATCCATAGCCTTGATGATGGTGTAAGAATGGTATTGGAGTAGGAAGATATTTTGATGGGGTCCTATGAGATGCTCCTTCTACAAATGAAACCATACCTGATCTCCTACCTGAAACTTGTGTGGTACTGGATGTTGATTGTGGCATTTCTTGTACTTGGAATTGGCTTTCTGCAAAATACCATGAAATTCATGTTGGATGCATTGGATTCATTCAAAAAAAATTCTACTCAATTAGCCTCAGTCTGATCATGGGAGGACTCTTCCTCTGCAACTGCAATGGGTAGAGCTATGTTAATGAGGGCCAATGGTTGGAACCCCAAGCTCACCTAAAAAGGGTTGTGGTCAATAGAGTTTTGAATGGATCTATTGTAGCTATGTTGAACATAAGGAAGGTTCCCATCACATGTGCACATATTTTTGTAAGTATACATCCTCTATATATGAAAAAAAATCATATTGACTACCTCGATTTTCCCATCAATCTGTGGGTGCAAGGAAGTCGATTTGGTCAGCTTGGTGTCCATGATCAACCATAGGCTGGACTAGAAAGTACTGAGGAATATACTGTATGGATCTAAAATAATGGTCTGTGGGATCCCAAAATGAACCCAAACACCTTCAAAGAATATCTTATCTGATCCAAGTGGATATTGGTGGCCACCCACCTATTCCAAATTCCAACTAGCTCATCTGGGAAGTTTTTAGTTCAACATGTTTCTTTGTAATGGGGATATTTCTTTGCAATTGCAGGTTATGCACTTAAGGAGTTATCATGAATCCCTATACAACATCCAGGTGGATATTGGTGGGCACCCACCTATTCCAACTGACTTATTTTCGTAGTTTTCATGTTAGTACATCTTTTTGTACTTCTAGGGCCGTTTTGGGGCTCTAAACAATGTTTTCTTGGATTTACACAGTCAAACTATAGACACAGTTAGAGTTTGATAAAATAATGTGTATTTCTCTAAAATATCTTTCCAACAGGATATCACATGCCTAAAACGAAGATCGTATGCAAAATTTACGACCCCAAGAAGTTAATATACTAACTTACCCCAATGGGGCCAACATGACTTTTGGCACTTCATGTCATAGGGTTAGGTTTTTGGATGTCTAGGGTTTTGGAAATCATTTTTATCATAAAAAGACCTTCAAATCCTCATTGTAATCATCTTCTTGTGAATGAGTGTAACCGTCACATCTCTTATCAGGGATAAATATTCCACCATTCTAGTAAGTCTTGCACTCTATATTTTTATAGTCTCTCGACATTTCTTTCATTACTAGAAATCATGTATTGATGTATTTCTCTATTTTTGGCAATTTTTATGTGTATTTCATCTTAATATCTTTGCTTTCATTGCATTCTGAAAATAATCTGGATCATTGGTATTAGAGCAGGCTTCTCTTGATCGTTTTTTAGTGCATGTCCCCGACGAGGTCTAAGTATAGAAAGTTGGGTCTTGAGCTTGTCTCTATTGATGAAAATCACTCTCGCATGCCCAAGAAACCCTCTATGGTGGAAGAAAATAAAAATACCAGAGAAGAATATTCTATTAACATGTTACTTGAGAAATCTCTCGAGCGATAGAGGGACTAAATTATGGAGAATTTTCCCCACATCCTTCAATGTCTGTCGATAGAAACAGGTGCATCTTCATCAGGTGGTCATTTTGGAGGAACCTTTCCCTTTAAGATACAAGTTAATTTTGATATTCTCGTATTTGAAGGTTAGATAGATGCAGATGCCTTAAAATAATGGTTGAATCTGCTAGGAGGTTATTTCATTTTTCACAATTTTTCTGACAGGGAAAAGATCACCTCTCCTCAAGGCTCTCCCCCATGTCAAACATTGGTGGGAAAATTATTGGGAGAAAAGTTCCACAGAGGAATCTGGAATATATGGGGCCAATCCCATTTGGGGATTTTTTCTAGATGCGGTCAAGGAACAATACTACCCTTTTGATAACTATGAAGACCAGTACATGAGATGGACCACACTATAACAAGAGAAGAGCCAAAAGTGTCAGAGTTCACAAATACTTTCCATACCTTATGCACCAGATGGGTATCAAAGAATTTGAGTGACATATGGTTCTAAAATATCATGGGGCTCTGCGTAGGTACATCCAAACCAAAATGGATTTCCCAAACATATCATCATTGGGAGTTTCCTATCGATATGTTGTCAAAATAAAGCACAAATTTAGGCACCAGAACAAATGGGAGTTCGATTTTGCAAATATGTCGTAGACAAAGAATGGTAAATACAGACCTAACCAAGATCCTCCTAAAAACCATTCTAAGACACATGAAAAGAAGGGTAAATAAAAGACAAAGAATGACACTGGGAAGTGGTGCGACTTCCACAAAATCCCCTGGCACAACACCGATGAATGTCAGTCAAAAAATTCATTGGTGGTCGAGGTCAAAGACAAGTAGTTGAACCTTGACTCAGAATATGATCCAAAAAATATTGAAAATAGGTGGATCATCAACACAGACCCCACTACTACTGTCGCGACTGCAATAATTAAAAATTAGGAACTAGTAGATCTTGAAGAGGGGGAGCACCTCTTCTATTCACATATGTGGGTGAAGGGAACCATGTTGCATTATATTTTTTATAGTAGAAACCATAAGAACATCATATCAGTTGAGGTCGTCAAATAGTTACGGCTGTCAACAAAACCACACCCACAACCATACAACATCAGGGGACTTCACCAGGGATGATATTTTTGTTTCAACCAGTAGTGTCGCTTGTCCTATGGCATCCAACCCTTCAAGGATGAGGCAGTGTGTGATATTCCCCCTATTGATGTTTGTAATTTTGTTTTGGACAAACCATATATGTGGAAACATCATGTTGTTTATGAGTCTCGACCCTGTAGTGTCATTATTACCCTAGGGGGTCAGATCTACAAGATACCAAAGGTAGTTTTGACTATTGTTCCACCAAAATAGTGTCAGAAGGTAATATCTCATACTGAAAAATTCATCCTCTTCAAAGTCTGTTAAAAGGATGCATAGAAGTCAACTACAACCACTACAACCTCAACACCTTCTATCTAGTAGAAGCAGATTCCAAATATTGTTTCTTCACCTACGATGTTGCCTACACAATTCCCCATCAATCACAAATACAAGAGGCTAGTGGAACATATTCAACCCTGCCATCTAGAAGTTCATGACAACCTTCCACAGACCAAGAATCATAACTTCTTCAACAAGGCATGCATCTCACCAAGATTCATATTTAGATTCAGAAAATGATTTCCCCTCTTCCCCGGGCACTCAACACAATGGAGACCATTTCTTCCTAAGGGGGGAGGATTGATCCATATAGATATTGGTGGCCACCCACCTATTCCAAATTCTAACTGGCTCATCTGTACACTTTTGAGTTCATCACGTTTCTCTATAATAGGGACATTTCTTTGTAATTGTGGGTTCTGCACTTACGGGGCTATCCTGAAGACCTGCACAACATCCAAGTGGATATTTGTGGCCATCCACCTATTCCAACTAACTTATTTTTTAATTTTTCATGTCAGTACATCTTCTTGTGCTTCTAGGGTCGTTTTGGGGCTCTAAATAGTTTTTTCTTGGCTTTCCATAGTCAAACTATAAATATTGCATGGTATGATATACTTGAAGACATATTGTCAAAGATTTGACGAATAAAAAGGATTTTGCAGTATTGCCACTAATTTTTCCACTCCAAAATGTATTTCTTCCCAACTGTAATGATGTTCCCAAATCACCTTTCATGCTCACTTGAAGGAACACAAATATGGATTAGATGGAATAGCAGTCCATCCCAAATATGAAAATACGGAACTAATTTTCCTATGCTCAATGTTTAATAGGTAGTAAAAAAGTCAGAACTATTATTGTATAATTGTGGCCGCAAAGAGGTCTCATTCTCACAAGATTTAAGAATTGTGTTTATCACCACAACTGGGGATTGATTGAGGTAGTTTACAACATGGTTGGTGTTTCCCTTCTAATACTTGATGTTCAATTGTAATTGTTGCAGGTACATGGACCACTTCTAATGGCGGTCACTTTGTAACTTTCCTTCTTTCTGCATGAATTGCACAACCCTATGATTAGTGTGGATGATCATTTCCTTTCCTAGAATGTAATGGTTCCAGTATCGACATGTCTACATAATGGAGTACATTTATTTTTCATAAGTGAGGTATCTGGGGAAAATATCAAATTATGTTTCACCATGATAGGACACCGGATTCCCATGTTGAGTGAGGACTACACTGATAGAATAATATGAATCATCTATCTCAATCTCAAATGGTTGTTTCAGGGATGGGTGATTTTAGGGGCGAAATTTCACTCATGGGCGAAATTAGGGGGTTTGGAATTTTGGTTGGGCGAATTATTTACATGGAGTGGTTTGAGGGATTTGTAAATATATATCCCCAAGTTTATTTTCAAAACATTATATATAAAACCCTTAGCCCATGGATATTTGTGAGGGAAGAGCATGGAAATCCATTTTTGCCCCTTAAAATTCGAACTAGATCCTCCCATTCGCCCCGATTTTCTACTAAAGGCAATGATTCAGAGGTATTTCGCCCCCATTTTCTAGTAATGGAAATGATTAAGAGCTATTTCGCCCTAATTTTATGGTACCAGCAATTATTCAAAGGTATTTTTCCATGGGTGCCCTCAAATCAGGAGTGGAGAGGCCCTACAACTGCCTTACCTTACCTACATTGAAGGCTGAGGGGAAAGAGTGAACAGTGGGGACAAATGCACATTCATGTCATATGAAGACAAGCATGATCAACTTTGATTGTACACATTTTGTTTTATTTTTTATTTTTTGTGCAACCCAAATCTAAGATCTTACAGGTAAAATGCCTTTCGTTCTTACCAAAAACATAGTTATTTTCTCCACATATTAATATTTTCTACTAAAAAAAGGTTTCAGTTATTATAAAGATGGAAATTTTCTTACCTCCTGCTTTTGATTCTACAGAATCTACCACCAGTGTTATTTACTTTGATGAAATCGACATAACCCCATTTGGATGAATATTAATTGTTGGACATGGAGAACACAATGGTGGAAATTGATTTTATTAATGTCCGGTCTGTCCTTACTGAACCAAGACACAGAATAGTAATAGGTTCTGTACTGAAGCTATAACCAACCATCTTTTTTTTTCCTTTATATGGACTTTTCCAATTGCTGAAAATTATATTATGAGGGCTAAGGGTACCAATTGTACCTAGAATATTGACACTGTATTCTTATAATCTACATGATACATTAATAGCAGTGAATTTCTTCCTTCCTGTGAGAATTTGGTTTATAGTGTGCAAGAATTGTCACATTTGATTCTATACAGTCTGTGAGTAAATGTTTTTTTGCATTTATCTATGTTTGTCTAATGGTCCAAGTTTCTTTCATCTTCAAAAAGGCGACTTGCATATAAATGTCACCAACTGGGGAGCTACACTGGTCTCCCTCAC
>SNQJ01S0018363.1:223061-234581 GCA_010110895.2 Picea sitchensis | reverse complement strand
TCTTTCATCTTCAAAAAGGCGAATTGCATATAAATGTCACCAACTGGGGAGCTACACTGGTCTCCCTCACTCTTCCTGATGCTAAAGGTAATATTACCTCTAAACCCTAAGCTATCTTTCAACTCCTTTACCATATTTTCAGTAGTATCATGGCATTAAACATGTTAATGTCTATCCTCTTTTACCATATCTCATGGCATTAAACATATTAATGTCTACAAGTCATATAGCAGATGTTTCTCTTGGACACGACTCTTTAGCTTCATACATGGTATCAAATCAAATGTCTCTATGTATTAGAATTTCTATTTGGTACAACAACAATTTTTCCATAAACTTTCATAGTATTAGCATTTCTATGTGGTACAGCAAGAATTTTTCCATAAACTTTCATAGTAGTAGCATTTCTATGTGGCACAACAATAATTTTTCCATAAACTTTCACAGTTCTACCTTATCAAATCAAATGTATCTATGTATTAGTATTTCTATCAAATGTATCTATTTGTACGGCAATAACTTTTTTCCATAAATTCTCACAGTTCTGCCTTAACTTTCATAGTTCTTCCTTCCACATGGGCTTGGATCTCTATTTTTAGAGGAGTTTGTTGTATGTACATTACAATGTGGGATATGGTGGACTGTCTTGTGATGATATGAGATTGATTATTGATGCAGAATGTGAGCTCCACTAGGCCTTACCTTGGTGCCATCCTGGGTCGTGTCTCCAACAGAGTCAAGAATGCACAGTTTATGCTAAACGGGGAAACCTACCATTTTCCCAAGAATGATGGAAATAACACTCTCCATGGTGAATGTCTTCCTGCCTTCCTTTTCCAGTTTTTCATTTATGTGGCTAACTAGAGCCCTGTAAAAAAATATTCATGTATGTGAACACATCATGTTGGGTTACATATATGTGTGCACTGTGTATTGATGACAGTTTGGTGGTATGTATGAATACAGGAGGGTTGAGAGGCTTTAACAATGTTCTATGGAAAGTGAATGAATATAGGGGAGGAAGGATGACGCAGACCGCACCCTCTGCCTCAACAAAGGCCTCTAAGCTGACCTTCCAGTCTTAAGGATCGTTCAAAGTTCACCCTCCATCCAGAGTGGCTCCTTCGATTCTTCCCTGGAATATTTATTTGAATTTGACCCACAGGTCTTTTTAGACACCTTACAACCTTTAGGCCCAGTTCTTTCTTCGTTCCCAACAGAAAGTCACAATCGGGTTTCGGGGTTTTCCAATCCTCGATTTCACAAATCCCAGCTTCCTTGAATTCCTGATCTCCGATATCCCGATGCGCTCCCTTTTTTCTTTAGGCCCTCCTGGCTATGCCCCTAGTCCACACAACCTCCTCTTATATGACCGCAGTCATACCTCTAATCGGGATTCAGGGTTTTGAATGTCGAAATGTATTAAACCTCTTATCCACGGAATCCTCGATTTTCCAATTCTCGGTCTTCTGATTAATGACTCTTCCTTTCGGGAAATTCCCCGAAAGCTTCGATCTCGGCCACACACCCTCAAGGATGGACGGTCTTCGCCACTTCGGGGTTTTCACCATGGAAATTCCTGAACACTCATCCTCGTGACTCTCGATTTCATGAATGCCAAAATCCCGATGGCTATCCTCTCGTCGGGCTTTTCCTCCTCTTGTTCACATAACCTAAACCTTGTTCAACTCCCAGCCAATCTAACGACTGACGGGTATTTGAATGAGATCTGACGGTCCTCAATCCCCTGAACTTTTAATCCTTGACGCTTCTGCCGTAATATCCCTACTCCTCGGTGAGATCTAACGGCTCACGGGAGTTCGCAAATTCTCCTCGGAAAATTTTGACCATCCGTCTTTCCCGATGACTTCTGCGAAATGACTAAGTGTTCCTCTGCGGAACTCATCCACCTGCACGCAATCTTGTGACGCTTCTTGAGCACTCCACAGATCAATCTTCCTATGCTTCTCCTCGACAAATTACTCGAAGGTCCTATACCCCCTGAGCTTTCCCAACTCTAAATCTTTCAGAACACTTTGCCCGCACTCCTTGCGGCAAACATTCAACCACCTCCAAGGGTTGAATCCTTTCGACCCTACGCACCCCTGCAGCAGCAGTCCCTCGACATCTTACTCAGGTTCACAACCCTGAGCTTAGCTTGGCCTGCGCACTCCTTGCATGGCACTTGTGCCCAATTGCACTCAAGAATGAATTGAGAACAAAAGTTACTCTATTTGAACCCTCTTTCAATGCACTCCTTGCAGACACTTCGTCTGCACTCCTTGTAGGAATCCTTTGGCTCAGATAGAGAAACAATTGAAACTCATTCCCAATTATCTTCAGTCTTCAAAATCAAAGCATGAAATCACATACACAACATATAAATCAAATGTATAACAGGAAGCAAACATTCATGAGCATAACATCAATACACAGAGAACAACACAAACCATGAATTTGAACCAATTCTTTCTATTAATTCAAATGTATGTACATGGGTGTTCTTACACAGCTCTCTACATGCTCTTGCTCTTCCTTCTTTTGAATAATGTTACAATGCAGAATGAGGGTGTCTATATCATGTTTCCTTCTTGTGCTCTCAAACTGTCTAATCTAGAATTAAATTCTATCTGCCTGTATCAACTACTTTAAATGCCTCCTACCTACTATGGATGAGAGATAAAGGCTCAAGGTATGATTACATTATACAAGTGCACCTCATCTTAATGACTTCATTTAAGATCACGCAACAACTCCCAAGGTGATTTTAAAATTTGTGCTGGTTTGTCCAGCAGTCTCTCGCTTCCATGCTGGCTCGCTTGATGTGGGAGATGCTTCTGCATCATACTCCCTCACTTGAAAATTTTCATGGGATCCTGTCCATGAGCTCACACATGGTCTATCCATGCTTCTGTATCTCTTCTTTAGTCTCCCAGCTCATATATTCAACTGGATGGTTCTTCCATTTGACCAGATACTCAAGGTATTACTTTCACCTGGTCCTCTTACTCACTCTCTTGTCCAGTATGCACTCCATATATGGATTATCTGCAACCGGCATCTGCTTCATCCACTGGATCACTGGCTACTCATTTCCAGTCTCTATTTCTTCAGCCTTATATGGGTACAAATATGAGATATTCAATATCGGAGAAATTCCGATCTCATCTAGTAATTCAATCTCGTAAGCATTTGCCCCACATTTTTTCAAGACCCTGCATGGACCGATTTTCTTCATCTTCAACTTATTATATGTTCCTCTCGGGAACCTTTCTTTTCTCAATTGTGCTAGAACCAAACCACCAACCTCAAACTGAAGTTGTCTTCTGTGCCGATCTGCCCTGCGTTTATATTCCTGGCTTGAATTCTGCAATCGTTCCTTCACCTTACTGTGAAGTTCCCTCATCGCCTCTGTGAATTATTTTGCACTATCGCTCCTTGTCGCAGTCTGTTCTAAATCCCTCAATTCAGAAATTCCCCTTGGCTACATGCCATAGACAACCTGAAATGGACTATGCCCTGTGCTCCTGTTAACTGAGTCATTATAAGAAAATTCTGCCTGTGGTAATATGTTGTCCCACTGGCTATGGTGCTCTATCACCAAGCTCCTCAGTAAGTCTCCCAGACTTATGTTCACCACTTTCTTTTGTCCATCCATCTGAGGATGATAAGTTGAACTAAATTCCAAGTTAGTCCCCAGCTTCTTCCATAAGGTTCTCCAAAAATTCCCTATGAATTTGGTGTCTCGGTCTAAAACTATACTTTTCGGAAACCCATGAAGTCGAATGACCTCTTTGAAACACAGGTTCGCAATGTGAGTTACGTCACTAGTCTTCTGACATGGAATTAAGTGTGCCATTTTGAAAAATCTATCCACCACCACAAATATTGAATCACAACCTCTTTGTGTTCTTGGCAACCCCAATACAAAATCCATGTTAATCGCATCCCACGGCCTCTCTGGTATGGGCAATGGTTGATAAAACCCTGCATTCTGCTTTCTTCCCTTCGAATGATGGAAAATTCTACATCTGTCCACGAATCTCTTGACATCCACTAGCATTCTCAGCCAAAAATACAACTCATTCAGCTTTGCGAACATCTTTTCATGACCGAAATTCCCTGCCAGTCCTCCACTGTGTTTCTCCTTCAACAGATTCTCCCTCATGGAGCATTTCGAAATACATAATTGATTTCCCCTGAACAACAATCCTTCTTGGATCATATACTCTATCCATAGGTTTCTATCTCTGAGAATTGGATTCTCAGCTGCTTCATACGCTTCCTTAAAATCTGGTCATCTGTGCACATGTCCCTGAGATCATCAAAACCCAACGTTTTGACTCTGAACTCCTGCAACAACAAACACTTCCTACTCAAAGCATCAAAAACTTTGTTAGCAGTACCAAAAATATGTTTTATCACAAAAGTGAAATTCTGCATATACTCAACCCATTTGACATGTTTCTGATTCAACTTTTCCTGTTGAGTCACAAACTGTAGTGCGTGATTGTCACTGTACAAGACAAACTCTTTGGGTATCAAGTAATGCCTCCATTTCTTCAGTGCCTGTATGATAACGTAAAATTCCTTATCATATGTGGAATATTTCAACTTTGCTTCATTTAGATTCTCGCTGAAATACGCTATGGACATGTCTTCCTGACTCAAGACTGCTCCGATTGCAAATCCGCTTGCATCACATTTCACTTGAAATGTCTTTTGGAAATCCGGCAACACAAAAACTGGTTGTTCCGTGATTCTCCTCTTCAACAAATTAAAACTCTTCTCGACTTCTTCAGTCCAATGAAAATACTTGTGTCTTTTATTCACTATATCCATCATCGTTGGACTAATTCCACTGAAATTCCTGATGAATTTTCGGTAGAAACTAGCCAATCCATGAAAACTTCTTACCTTGAATACATTCCTCAGTGATGGCCAATTCTTGATTAACTCCACCTTATCTGGATCCATCCTCAAATAATTTGACAAAATAACAAACCCCAAGTAAATGAGCTCTATCTTCATGAATGAGGATTTCTTCATGTTTATCAACAGCTTCTCCTGCTGCAATTTATGCATCACTGTAGCCAAATGCTTCAGATGCTCCACTATTGTTTTACTGAAAACCGATATGTCATCTAAATACACAATGACAAATTTCCCGATGAACTCCTTCAGGACTTCGTTCATCAACCTTATGAAGGTACTTGGTGCATTTGTTAATCCAAACGGCATAACAAGCCATTCATACAACCCCTCGTTGGTTTTGAATGTTGTCTTCCACTCATCACCCTCTCTCATGCGAATCTGGTGATAACCTCTTTTCAAATCAATCTTTGAATAATACTTTGCTCCACTCAAGCAATCCATCAGATCATCCATCCTCGGCAATGGAAATCTATACCTGATGGTTATCTTGTTAATCTCCCTCGAGTCAGCACACATCCTCCAACCTCTGTCTTTCTTCGGATTGAGTACTGTTGGAACATCACATGGACTCAAGCTTTCCCTGACTAATCCTTTGTCCAACAAATCTTGGACTTGCCTCTTAACTTCTTCATTCTCTTGCGGCGTCAATCTGTACGTGGCTTTGTTTGGCAAACTGGCTCCTAGTATGAGATCAATATGATGACTCACACTTCTGATCGGTGGCAACGAACGAGGTAATTTGTCCATGACTATATCAACGAACTCTCCCAGCAGTTCCTAAATCTCCTCTAGCAAATCATCCACTCTAGTGCTAGTCAGAACAATCTTTGGCTTTCTGACCACAATGAACTGTGGATCCTCCTTATTTTTAACCTCTGTAAGAAGTTCCTTCCCACTCATGAGAAGTACTGTATTGCTTGCTTCCAGCTTCACCTCCTTATCCTTAATTGGAAGCAACATGTGTGTCCTCCCATTCTTGTCCAGGGTGTATGTGTTCATTCACCCATCATGAATCACATTCCTGTCATATTTCCATGGTCTACCCAGCAATAGATGACACACATCCATAGGAATGACATCATACAAGATTTTATCATTATATCCACCTATCTTGAATTCAACTAAACATTTTTTAGTGACAGTTACCTGGTGTCCTTTCTGTAGCCACAAAACTCTGTATGGGCTTGGATGATCAGTCGTTTCCAGCTCCAGATTCTCTACCATCTCTGTAGATACAATATTATCCGTTCTACCACTGTCTACAATGAACTTGCATACCCTATCCTTGGTCTTGCAAGCAGTCCTGAAAAGTCTGGTCCTTTGGACTGAACTTTCCACCTCCTTCTTAGGTGTCAAAAGGACTTTTCGCATCATCAGTGATCTTCCGCCTTCATCGTCTTCTGCTTCAACATCCCGCCTCTGTGCCTTGGTGATGTGAGCTTCTCCGGTTTATTTCTTTTTCTCGGGACACTCGTAAGACTTATGCCCATTCTTTCTGCATGTGAAGCATGTGGTTACTCCACCTGTTCCTCTTCCTCTACCTCTAGTACGAGGAAAAGTATTGTTTTCATCATCATCTCCTCTCTTCTCAACATATTGCTGCCCTCCCTGTGAGGTTCCACCTTTCTCTGTTTGTTTACATTTAGGATCAGACCCAAACTTCCAGTCCTCTTTGGGCTTCTGATACTTATCCCGGGCAACTGATTTGCCTCTGGGTTAACTTCTGCCTGGGCCTCTTTGACTCTGCTTTCGGCTCAGCTTCTCTTCCACTTTTAGAGCCATCTGATAAGAATCCTCCACCATTCGGATGGTCAACATACTCATCTCATTCTGAATTTCATATCTCAGGCCATTCATATACCTAGCTACTTTTCCATCATTGCTTTCACGATGACCTGCCCTAATATTTAGCCTATAAAATTCTTCAGTATATTCCTTCACTGACGTCAGCTTCTATCTTAGGTTCTGCATTCTCCTGAATAGAGAAATTTGATAATCCCTGGGAATGAATTTTTCCTTCATCTTTGCAATCATCCTGTCCCAGCTCTTAATCTTATGCTTGCCTTGGCAACGCCTGTCCGCTTGTAGTTCATCCCACCACAAGGCTGCATGTCCTTTTAATCTCGTAATGGCATGCTTGACCTTCTTGTCCTCTTCGACATCTTCATAGTAAAAATATGTGTCTAGAGATATAATCCAGTCTAGAAGCCCGTCTACATCCAGATTTCCCTCATAAACTGGAATGCCCATCTTCGCCTTTGCACCCATCCTTGCAACAACTTTAAGCAAGCATTCATTGGCTGCATCTTCTGTTGTGACTTCTTCGTCTCCATGCCCAACATCATCTTCACTTTCGGACTCACTGATATCTCCTACATCAGCTATGCATTTTTGTCTTATCTCCATGTCCACAAGTATGGCGCGTATATTATGTAGATCTCTTTCTACTTCTAGACTCTGCACCTGTCTACCCCTTCCTCTGGACATCTCCCTTTCCTCCTCTGGATCAGGTGATTATCTATCTCTTCTCCTCGGCAGCATGGTGAATCTTCCTTCTCCCTACTATAGAAATAAATGAAGCTCTTCTAAGATCTTATACCAAACTGACGCAAACCGCACCCTCCACCTCAGCAAAGGCCTCTGCGCTAACCTCCCGGTCTTAAGGATCGTTCAAAGTTCACCCTCGATCCAAAGTGGCTCCTTCGATTCTCCCCTGGAATATTTATTTGAATTTGACCCACAAGTCTTTTTCAACACCTTACATCCTTTAGGCATGGTTCTTTCTCCGTTCCCAACAGAAAGTCACAATCGGGTTTTGGGGTTTTCCAATCCTCGATGTCACAAATCCCAGCTTCCTCGAAATCCCAATCTACGATATCCTGATGCACTCCCTTTTTTCTTTAGGCCCTCCTGGATATGCCCCTAGTCCACACAAACTCCTCTTATATGACTGCAGTCATACCTCTTATCAGGATTCGGGGTTTTGAATGTCGAAATGTATTAAACCTCTTGTCCACGGAATCCCCAATTTCCCGATTCTCGGTCTTCCGATTAATGACTCTTCCTTTTGGAAAATTTCCCGAAAGCTTCAAGCTTAGCCACGCACCCTCAAGGATGGAAGGTCTTCGCCACTTCATGGTTTTCACCGTGGAAATTCCAGAACACTCATCCTTGTGACTCCCGATTTCATGAATGTCGAAATCCCGATGGCTACCCTCTCGTCGGGCTTTTCCTACTCCTGTTCACAAAACCTAAACCTTGTGAAACTCTCGGCCAATCTAACGAATGATGGGTATTTGAATGAGATCTGATGGTCCTCAATCCCCTGATCTTTTAATCCTCGATGCTTTTACCGTAATCTCCCTACTCCTCGGTGAGATCTAACGGCTCACGAGAGTTCGCGAATTCTCCTTGGAGAATTCTGACCGTCTGTCTTTCCCGATGACTTCTGCAAAATGACTAACTGTTCCTCCATGGAACTCATCCACCTGCATGCAATCTTGCAACGCTTCTTGAGCACTCCACAACACAAGCGTCCTATGCTTCTCCTCGACAAATTACTCGAAGGTCCTATACCTCCTGAGCTTTCCCAACTCTAAAACTTTCAGAACACTTTGCCCACACTCCTTGCGGCAGACATTCAACCACCTCCAAGGGTTGAATCCTTTTGACCTTGCGCACGCCTACAACAAGATTCCCTTGATGTCTTACTCAAGTTCACAACCCTGAGCTTAGCTTGGCCTGCGCACTCCTTGAACGACACCTGTGCCCAACTGCACTCAAGAATGAATCAAGAAAAAAAGTTACTCTATCTGAACCCTCTATCAACGCACTCCTTGCGGACACTTCATCTGCACTCCTTGCAGGAATCCTTTGGCTCAGATAGAGAAACAATTGAAACTCATTCCCAATTCTCTTCATTCTTCAAACTCAAAGCATGAAATCACATACACAGCATATAAAGCAAATGTATAACAGGAAGCAAACATTCATGAGCATAACATCAATACACAAAGAACAACACAAACCATGAATTTGAACCAATTCTTTCTATTAATTAAAATGTTTGTACATGGGTGTTCTTACACAGTTCTCTGCATGCTCTTGCTCTTCCTTCTTCCGAATAATGTTACAATGCACAATGAGGGTGTCTATATCCTGTTTCCCTCTTGTGCTCTCAAACTGTCTAATCTAGAATTAAATTCTATCTACCTGTATTAACTACTTTAAATGCCTCCTACCTACTAAGGACGAGAGCTAAAGGCTCAAGGTCCGATTACATTATACAAGTGCACCTCATCTTAATGACTTCATTTAAGATCATGCAACAACTCCCAAGGTGATTTCAAAATTTGTGTCGGTTTGTCCAGTTGTCTCTCTCTTCCGCGCTGGCTTGCTTGACATGGGAGATGCTCCTGCATCAAAGGAGGCCATCCGTTAAGTTCACCTACCACAACTTCGATGGGGAACAAGGTGAATCTAGATGTGATTTAGCTTTAGGTTCACTTACCACATCTTCGATGGGGAAAAAGGTGATTTATCTTTTCAATATGGGTGGGAACTTACTATGGACTTTAAAATCTCATCTCCTTTCCTCTGAGAAGTATTTCAACCTCCAAAGGTGCATACTCTTAAATTGGTTGGTAGGTATAAATTGGGTTTGGTTGAAACAGGGGATTGTGGGTTTGCAGGCTGAAAATACTTCTATGTGCTAAACTGATCTGAGAGATTTTTATTAGGTCTAATAGCACTCCAGACTGCAGGCATGGAATAAATTTGCAAGAAAGTGAAGACCTATTAATTGTCGTGATAACTGCAAGATGCACTGGAACTATTAATAAATTCCAGACTGCTTGTTTACTATATTAATAGTTTAGGGGATGAAAAATCACAATTTTGGACAATGCAATTGCAAATTATAATATTGTAAATGGATTTGTCGACCCTGTTTTCATTGTAACAACTCCTCACTGCAATTTCAATGATAAAAAATTGTGATTCTACCTATCCATAAAAAATACGAGAAGATAATAAGTCAAAGTTTTGGTTGATATAAGATATGTTCATGTCATTCTCACTGGCAAGTTCCTTTTACTTTTCAATATGTCACATTCTCTTATGTTGACAGTCTTTGTCCCATAGAAGATTAAAGGTTTTATTATATCATTATCATGGAAATTTGAAAATCAGATTCCAAGAAACTATCAGCCCAGATCTTTGGTCCTCTAGAAGACCTTTCCAGTGACTATAAGATGCGAAAATTTGGACTTTGAGGCCATTGTTAGATAAGCCATTGTTAGATAAGCCCAAAATTGGCAGGTCGGGGATGCCCTGGAACTCCTTGTGAAATGCAAAGAAAATGAAATTGGTTGTAGATGGATATGCAACAACTAAAATTCCTCTAGAAATGATTTGGACAAACATTGATTATATGGATTTCTTCAAGGATTTTACTCTAGATCATATGAATTTCCCTAAGATAGAAATGCAAAATTTTGTTGAACGAATCCATGCTAATGGGCAGAAATATGTTCTCCTTATTGACCCAGGTAAGGCACAATTCATTATTGTCATATAATGGGATAAAAAGAACATAGAGAAAGGAATAAGAACTGAATTGTGTCATATTAGTATATTCTGAACAGACAAATAATTTTATTAATTATGCAAGAATAATCTTAAATGAAACATACAAGACTTTTCAGAGGGATAAAAGATGATTTTTTTGTTAAATGAGGAGGTGTACCATATCTGGCATAAGTGTGTCTAGGCCTAATACACAGTTTTTTTGGAAAACTCAATCCCAATACACAGTTGTTTTCGACAAAACAAATCTTTGAGTTTTATGAGACAATTGCATTGAATGGCCTTTGGCTTAATATGAATGAAGTTTCAAACTTCTCTAGTGGGATCACATGTTCCTTGTCAAAGGAAGGGGATTTTCATGCACAAACATATTGTTTCTTAGTTTTGTAACAGTGACAACACCACCAAATGGGATGATCCCCCTTACAAAATCAATGCTTCTGGAATACAAAGACCACTGGGTATCAGAACCATGACTACTAGTGTAGTTCACTATGATGATATCTTGGAGTACAATGTTAATAATCTATATGGGATATCAAAGGCTATCATGAAAAACATAGCATTGAAATTGGCATTAAATAATATGCCATTCATACTAACCCATTCTACCTTTTCTGGATCAGGGGCCCATACTGCACATTGGATAGGAGACAATGTTGCAACATGGGATGATCTCTGGTACTCCATACCTACAATGTTCATCTTTGGATTGTTTGGATTCCCAATGGTAGGTGTTGATATTTGTGGATTTTCACAAGACACAACCAAAGATGTTTGCAATAGGTGGATTCAACTAGTCTCCTTTTATCATTTTTCTAGAAATCACTCGATCAAAGGATCAAAGCACCAAGAGATTTACTTATGGGATTCAGTCACAAGGTCTGTAAATAAGGCGTTAGGTCTGAGATACAAACTTCTTCCTTATATCTACACATTGTCTTTTGAAGCTCACACTAAAAAGTAAAGTGAAATTTTATCTTGGGTTTATCCTTGAAG